>ML817196.1:0-25582 GCA_009831015.1 Picea engelmannii | reverse complement strand
CACCACTGTAAACTCATAATGACTGTACCTTGTTCTGAAGGCGGTCTTGCTGATGTCCTCATCCCTTATTCTCACTTGGTGATATCCAGATCAGAGATCTATTTTTGAAAATATTTTCACATCCTTCAATTGATCGAAAAGATCATCAATCCTTGGCAGAGGATACTTGTTCTTGACAGTGACCTTATTCAACTGCCAAAAGTCAATGCACAGCCTCAATGTCCCATTTTTCTTCTTCATGAATAGGATTGAGGCTCCCCACGGTGATACACTGGGGCGAATGTAACCTTTCTTTAGTAGCTCTTCGAGCTGCAATTGCAACTCTTTCAGCTATGGCATACTCATTCTGTAAGGAGATTTCGAAACTGGAGCTGTTCCCGGCATCAGATTTATAGAAAAATCGATGTCCCTCTTCGAAGGTAGTCCAGGCACCTCCTGAAACATGTCCTCAAACTCTTTGAGCACCCTGTGGTCTTCCAGATTCGATACTACATCTTGTGATGCTTCTTCCACCCGAGCTGCAAATAATTGGCAGCCTTTCCGGTAACATTTCTTCAGCTGCATGGCTGAGATTTCCCTCACAGCCACGACTCTAGGAATTCCTTGGACTGTTATCTGATCTCCCTCTTCATTTAGGCATGTGAACCTCTTATTACAGAAATCCAGAAGGGCATGGTGCTGATCCATCCAGTCCATCCCAATTAAGCAATCATATGAGCCTAAAGGCAGAATGTTCAATTCAGCCTTAGTGCTCATTCCTTTCATGTCCACTGAGCAGGTCTTAACCAATTCAGTGACCTTCCTATTGGTCCTTGTGGCTAACTACACTAACCAAGACTTCTCATGTTTGATCTTCGTTAGATGCAAACTTTCCACCACCCTAGGATCTACATAACTATGGCTAGCCCCTGAATCAATTAAAATAATAAGGGGTCAGTTGTTGATCATACCTTCCACTTCAATCATGTGTGATTGAAATTCTTCTTGCTTGTTGTCCAGGGCTGCGTAGATCCTCGACATTCTGCTGCCCATATCCTCCATTGTTTCATCTTGCTGAACAATATGTACAGTTCCCGCCTTACCATTTTTATGGGGACAATCTCTGTACTTGTGGTTTCCTTGACAACCCCAACACTGAATGGGTGCCTGTCTCTGTCTTTGTGGTCTCTCTTCAGTCATTCTCGGCTCTTTAAACGATGGCTGTTCCTGATGACTGTTTCTGAAAAAGGAAGGCTTGTCTCCCTTCTGCCTCTGTTCTTTCTTAAACCTCTTCTGGTCATCCCAAGCCTTCCGAAAGGTAGGCTTTTCTCTTTGATGTTCGTATAAGAATTTCTCTCTTCTTATTGTTTTTTCCATAGTCTTAGGATCATCATATTTAATCTTGTCTCCCATGGAAGGTGGCAGTCCACTCACATACCTCTGGATCTTGACAGCCTCGTCTTTGATGAAGGGGACATACTTCAGTAGTTCCAGAAAACTTCGTTCATACTCATCAATGGTCGTACTGCCCAACTTGAGTTCGAAGAACTCCTTCATCTTTCTGTCGTAGTATCTTTTAGTCAAGTATTTCTTCTCGAAATACCTCTTAAATTCCTTCCAAGTGACCTATTTCTCTCTGATGTGCTGCACCTGCACAAACTGATCCCACCACATGGATGCTTTTCCTTTCAGTTGGTACATTGCAATTCTTCCTTCTGCATGGGCAGAATAATTCTGCAGTTGGAAGTATTTCTTCATGCCAAGCAACCATGTCTTGACATCTTCCTCCTTCTTATGTTCTCCATCGAATGTTGGAGGCTTAATCTTGTTCATCTCTCCTTTTAATTCCTCCCTTCCAGATTTCCGATGTTTTCTAGTAGGGGATGGGCTTGAACTACTGTATGTCTCCTTGCCAGAATGCTTCGGGGAGAGACGCTAATGTCTGTTACCACTCCTCGATCTCCTTCTCTCCTCATGGGTTTTGACACTTCTTGATCTGCTTGTGTCACTCCCCTTTTCCAATTTCTTTTCTATTCTTTCTAGGCTCTTCAACATTTTTAAATTGAATTCACCCTGCCGATCCCGGATTTTCATGAGCTTTCGGCTATCATCTAGGCGAGCCTGGGCATCTTTCTACAATCTTTCGATGAGTTGCATCATATGTTATTCCTTACCAATCTCTTTTCCATTCCCATTGGAGTTCGATCCTTCCACTCCCATATTGACATCCTTTCCTTCCCGTTTGTCTCCTGTTTCGGAGGCAATCATCACCTTTTCCCATTCCATACTCGGCATTGGTTAGCTGGAATCCTGAACTCCGTTGAACTTTGCACACGAACTATGCAATTAAATTTGAAGTTTGTCAGGACATTACTCCATCAGAACAATCTGTAACATTTATAAGCCAATACAAACAAGAACGAAAGACATTTTGATTCAATTAATTTCTCTGAGCTCTCGTTTGGTTCTGCAATTTTCGTGTTTTCGAAACCTTTATTTTCGGCACTTCGGGATTTCGGGACTTCAGGTTTCGGTCCACGAAGATCCCACGGTTAGATATTCATAACCAGAGTCACCTTTTTGCAACTCGCAATCTCGCAAGTTCGTGAGTCAAAGACCCTCGACTCATTTCCACTAACCGCCGATACCCGATATGCGACACGGGTATGGCTCCCTCCTCGCTAGCATCTGCTACGCATGATCGTAGTCTAGGGCTAAGTGCTAGCACCCTTCGCTATTCGCACCTTCGTGAGTTGTGGCATCCAACCCTGGTACCTCCCTTTCACGAAACCCCGAGAAGCGATGTTGACTTTTCTCCTCTTGTTCTCGCTACTTCGCGACTTCGCGAGTCTCAATGTCGAGCTCCCATGCCCTTATCTCGCGAGTTCCCGAAATCGTGAGTTACTTTATTCTCCGGGCCCACAACACAGTTTTCGTCCTTCACCACCATGGCATGTGGTACGTTCAGGAGGGTCCACATCACTTTTAATGATGTCATCGAGTCCCACCACTCTCGCCTGTCTCCTCGACTCACTGGCACATGGTATGCATTCATGCGTCCACGTCCAATCCAAGCATGGAATCCAATATTCAGATCCCCTCCTCGGATCAACGGCGCAGATCCTTTCGGCGTTTCGGGGTTTCCACCATGGAAAGTCCCGATCCCTTGTTCCAGGACTCCCGATATCGCGATTCCCGATTTTTCGAAATGGGAAATTTAACGACACGTGTCCTCCGTCTTTCGGACGGTCTAGATCTATTTCGGAGAATTCGCCCCTAGTCTCTGAGGTTTAACCTTCGGACATCTCTCGATAGATCCTACAGCTGACGGGTTTTCCAGCTGAGATCTAACGGCTCAGACGGTTCCTAACCAATTCGGAATTTTGCATATCGTGATTTCCACATTCCTGTGTATTTCAAAAGGAATTTTAATTCCTACGTACATTTTTCCAGATCCGACGGTCGCGAGAGCTCACCTTCCCTCCCGAACAGATCCTAAGGTTCTAACACCATTGGTGTAGAGACCTGTCTCCCCGTGGCCATAGACCACACCAGCCTGCGGTTTCATAGCACCGCTATATTTCTTGAGTTCTTAATAAAAACTCATCAAGTGTCTCCTTGATGCTTCGGAGAAAACTAGGGTCCGAAATTGGTCCTCCCGACTCAATTTCCCCTCGCATTCTTAGTCCAAAGACCTCTCCACTGGCCCATCTAGGCTCAGTGTCGAAACCTTCACTCTGATACCAATTTGTAACACCCCTTTCACTCAACTACCCCGGGTTACTATAAGAGTACTTGGCAGATAACCCAGAAAAACTGTAGCGCACCTTGGCTACCATGTAGGTGTTACTACGCGGAATAACACATTCTCATTCATAGTTAATCACGTGCATTTACGCAATGAAATACATTTAAACTCAGAGTACTCATAAGAGAAATTTTAACATAAATAATCCATGGAAAATACATTAATATGAATACACAACAGAATGCATGATCATTTTAATACACAGATATACAAAACATATTGATAAACTGTGATAAAAACATAGTTAGATACTTATCTTGTAAGAGTGGTGAAATCCACCAACCAAGTGCAGGCCTTCCACGAACCTCCCAGCCTTAGACCGCACTTCTCATCATCTCAACAGTGGGTCACCCCCGAGCTGGGACTGAGATCCACCCCAAGGTAAGGAATCCTAGGCTAGGCTGATGTTACAGGGAAAACAACACAGAAATATCTGGAAGGATTCTTCCTAAAGATGCCATCTTACTCCCACTACTACCAGACTCTCATTCCCCACATGCATGTTCCGCTCGGGAGTATACACCTTCACACGCACAATCCATCGGTGCTAACCTCCCTCTCTGGGTCTTGGAAACAGGCTGGATCAGGAAGTCTCTGAGCCCGTAGCTGGTGCTGGGCACTCTCTGGGAGAACCCACTTCCCAGCAAAATCTTTCACCTGGAAAGAGTTGCTCATAGGCTTGACAACCCGCTTCTTCCCAACCACAGTCACCTCCCTCACTAGAAGAGAGGTCATACACAAGCTCAACACAAGCTTACTCTGGTCAGTATGCTATGCACAGTCCAGCACTGCGTGGCCGCAACAGCCAATCGGGAAAAACGAACACGCGCTCCCCCAACAGGTTCCACAATCACGTGATCGTATCACCGTTTTTGTTTCAGCATGGTACGAGGGTAATCTTGCAGAGGTCGGACTGGTTCACACTCAGACGGTCGGGTAGAATGGAGAAGATCCCCCCCATGGTTCATCTCGGCTATTATATTTTCATGCACCAGGGTCGACACTTGTCACCCTCGAAAATGCATGTGTTCCCATAGCATGCATCCCTTTTGCACGTTTTCCCTTGCTAGGAACTTAGAATAAAATAAAATACACATGTCTTTTGGGAATAATATTAAAATATTACTCCCAAGCTTAAGCCCCCTAGGCTTAGCCCCTAGGCTCAACACTTAGCCCCTTTTTCCCATCTTCCAGCCCCCCAATCCCTTGCCCACTCTGTGGACGCTCAGTCCCCCTTCACTCATTCATCGTGGTCGGTCTGCACCTGGTGGTGTTTATATTTTATTAATCAATCTGCATACATAGAAGTACATCAGCAGGCTCCTGGCCTTCAACACTTAGGCTCCCTGGCCTAACAAACACATAAGCCTACCAGCTTATACAAAACTTGGCTCACCAACCTATAGAACATATTTACAATTCATTTCATATATCATGATTTGCAACGGGGTTCGGCCTTGGGGACACTACAGTAAATGTAGCTACAAATTTCTAAGTCATACCCTACCAATCTGAAGTGTTGAGGCACATTTCTTCTTGAAGATACCAATTGATGGGCATTGTGTCCAACGTGTTAATGAATTTATGCACCCATTTTTCTTGAGAAATGTTGCTACAGGCCTCCTCACAACCTCTCACATGGTTCTTCGGACAACATTGACCTGTGTATCGAACTTCACATCCTTCTACTTGTTCTAAAAATCGCATTTCCATCAAAGTGCGACATTGCATCCAGTCCGCGATGTTCCTTTTTATGTGTCCCCCACCATATTGTTTGAGTTTCTTTCAAGGCCTCATCCAGTGCCAACAATATCTGTTGTATTGGTACAACTTCTTCAAATTCCAGCAAGAAAGTTTCTAAATGATTTAAACCATCAAATGTGGGAAAGTTACTTACTTTTGTGCCAATCTAGTGAACTTCCCTGGTCAATCTGGCACATCTCTACGCAGAAACTTGATACATTTTGTTCTACCAGTTCTCTAAAGCTTCTTCTGAGTCTGATGAACATGCGTTGTCACTTCGATAGCTTAAATTCCCATTTGCTGTAGGGTTAATGTAATCATGTTGTCTCGTTGTCAATTTATATATATTCTCTTGCTCATATGTGCAGTCTTTTTCTCTGGTGGGTTCTATGTATCTCTGACCTTCATCAGGATCCAAAGGTTCAATGACCCTAAGGCCATCACCTTTAAATTTCATTCTTATTTTCTTTAAGTCAACAACAGTGGAATTTTTGAAAGCTTAATCAATTCCTAATAGTGAAGGATAAGGACAGTTATCATCAACTATCTCTGTTATCGATCCAAAAGTCACCCTAGACTGTAATCAGGTGAGCTTGGTAACATCAAAGATTACGAAAAGAAAGTTGATTTTTTGAAATTATGAGAGAGGTAGGGCTGAAAGCTATCTACTTGACTTGACAAATCATATGAATCTATCCCAGCAAATCATCTTCCATATGTAGAAAAACAGATCATCCAAAAGAAATGTTTAGACCTTCAAGGCTTTCAGGTGGAAGACTTTTATGAGAAAACATAGAACTGCAAACAGAAAGACATGAAAATCCTTTTCAAGAATACTATTTGTACAATAGAAGAAGAATCATAATTTGAAAATCCTTTTCAAGAGAGATTTAAAAACACACAAGGTAGAAGATCTCAAAGGATCCTCCTAAGAATCCCTCTCACACTTGTTGTTGAAGAAGATCAAAGATTAAGAGTCAAAACAAAGAAAAACATAGCTAAACATCACTCTCTTCTGCAAATGAATTCTTAACGCAGAAAATGATAAGACAAGCCATCTTCAAATTAATTCTGTCAAAGTAAAAAAACAAAGCCTCTAGGCCTCTCTTGGCTCATGAATCCTCTCTTCAAGAGCTATCTCCCTCTTTAAATAGAAAATAGCATCCAAATAACCTAAGGAGGTCGAATCCCATCTCCTCCATTGGGTTCTGATCCTTGGAGATAGGTGGCAATAGTCAAAGAAACAAAAATCCAACAAATTGTTTATTTTCAGGAATTTGTTGGAAGTCATTAATGAAATGTCTCCACCTCATTGCATAAGGCCTTTGCTGGATCTAAATATTAGGTGCAGGTGTCCCTTTATATCTAACTGATCCTTGAGAATCCATTCGATCTCTCATTGACATGTGGCAACCTCCCAACAAGGCGAATATCAAAACCATGACCGCTACAAGAAATTAGTACGTAACACCACTGTGTAGAGTACGCAATGCCTACTTCTATATCCAATATCTCTCAAACCAAAACACATTTTGAAAAATTGAGAGAGGTTTTTGTTATTTGGGATGTTATGAACAAAAAACTCCTCCAGTTTTCAAAAATACATCCTCAACTGCTCATAACCCAAGTTTTAAATTAGTGAATCAAAACTGGCAGAATAACTCTGCACAATTTAGCCTTTGCCAGAACATTACACAACACTTGTAGGTAGCACCCAACTGTGTTGCACCTGTATGTAGCTTCTATTCTCTGTGAAATATTATGCAGCGCATTTATGTAGTGCCACTTACCCTATGTCTGCATAAATCCATAGGTGATTTTGAAGCTTGGAACCTTGTGAGAGTGTTTTCAATGCTTGTTCTTGACACTTGGCACCTCAACCAATCTTGTGCTAACATAGGCTCCATGGGGGATAGATTCCTCCTTGTGAGGCTCTAAGAACTCTTGTAGTTTCAGTGCCTTATCCTTTGGGCTTGTGGAGTGATGCTCTGTTGCATCGTGTTGAAGACAACATACTGAAAACTTATATTACTCTACTTTCAAACAGAAATCAAATACACCTACTCTTGATGGAGCTTATTTGTGTACAAAACCTAAGCTAACCGACTTTTACAATGGGCTAGGTGAAAACAAACTTCCACCAAAGCTATTCAAGAAACTTGCTTACATGATTCTTTATAATGCCAATGATTGACAACAGACAAGAGGAATATGACAATGGTTTGAAAACATTTCCTATATCTCCTGTGACTATTGCTGACACAATAAAGTTTAGAGGTTCCAAAACATTTGAGAAATACAACTCCATATACACCCCTACAGGGTCATGAATATGGTGATAAAACACATGATACTGATATCATATTTATTTTTCCACTTCAAGTTCCTTACTATAAACTATGGGTACAAGTGGAAGAAGGATTGACATAGGTGGTTGTTGATCCACTGATGACCATTGATTTACTTCTGGATGTGTATAAACGATCTCTTCATGTGCCTCAACTAAGGGATGCTCCTAGTCAAATCTTATGTGCCTCAACTAAGGGATGCTCCTAGTCAAATCTTCGGGTTATGTATTCTATGACAAGGCCAACCTCTGCATCATACTGTTTGTCTTCATCGTGATCAAATATAGGATAAACTTGTTGCTCATTATCACTAGAATATTCATAAAAAATGGACTGCCCTTCATACACATGGTTTTTATTAAGACAGGGTTGTTCATTTGTTGGTGATGGATAAGAGATTAGATTTGTATGAAAATCCCTTTCAACACCTCCATAGCGTTTACAAGGATCAAGATCATAATCATCATATACAGGAATAGTGCTAAGAGGTTCCAAACAAATCATAGAAAAATTAAGTTCATCACCATCATTGTTATTTCCATCAAAAATAGGTTGTCCATAACAAACCTTTGACTCTTGATATTTTGAATGCCTTGTTTCAGAATGCTCTCTAACAACAATGTATTCACTACCAAAGTGTTTGTTAACAACAAGTTTCTCTTGTTCAATGCTTGAGATAGTGATTTCCTCAGAGGAAAGGTTGTCAAATATACATACTTCGAGGACCAAATCATCCACTATATTTTCTTCATAGGGGCAGCAAATAAAATCTGCCTCATGTTCAGAACCGACATGATGTTGACTTTGAATCCTGCCACAAACTCGGAGGTTCTCCTCCACTTCCTCAGCATCCATGAATAACTGTGATAAAGATGTAGATTTTATTTCCCTAAGATACAAAACAAGGTCAGAATATTGAGACATTATGTAATACACCATGGAAGCAGTCTCATAAAGCTTAATTTCCATGGGCAGGCTGCAATACAAGCTATAAAAGCTTCGATTAAAAGCAGACAGAACTTCATTTTTTCCCCTTCTCAAAGTAGTGAATTCATGTAGGTATTGATCCAATGACTTGTTCTCTCCCCAATATTTAAAGAGGTGTCATATAGTTCATCACATGAACCAATGGAAGCAACTTTCATATTTTTGAACCACAAGGCAACATCTGCAATCAAAGATTTAGAGAAAAGCCTCATGATAATATCTTCATGCAAGATTTCTAGATTATCAACGACGTCTTGAAAGGCTGAAAGATGCTCTTCTCCTATAGTATTATCTTTTCGAGAGAAAGTTGGTAGGTAATCTACAAATCCGGGAGGGTAAGGATGAAGAAAGGATGGCAGCTTTAGAGGTCCAAACATCTTGGCCTAACCTTAAACTGGAATTCAGTGGGTTGTTGGACACTAGAAGGTTGTTGGTAATGGTCAGAGGAGTTGGCAGCCTGAACTGAATCAGTTTTATTATCTGCAAAAGGACAATAATCTTTTGGTGCATGTTGAATTTCAACAGGTTGGTTATTAACATTAGAGGGAAAGGTAGAGGGTAATAAATCAACTTTGAAGTATGGAGAAGGGAGAGGATCATAAAGTTCAGACTGATTAAAAATGTGTTTATGAACATCATCTTCTTCAGGTGTTTGAAGTGGATGGATATCCTTAACATCAATGACATGGGAAGGGGGTAAATATGCTTGTTTGAAAAAAGAATATGCAAGAGAAGGCTGGTGGTATTTAGAGTATACAAAGCAGATTATGATTCTCCTAATGTGTGCAGGGAAATCCAAAAAAGAATAAAGGATAAAGAGCACAAGTTCCAAAAAGAAATTCAAAACTTGATACCTGAACTTGCCACTGCCTTCCATTTATGTCCAAGCTTTCTCCCACAGTAGAGTCTTCCAACAGGTTCATCTTCATGGAGTCGTCAGGTATATGATTACAATCAATTTTTTGTATCCCTCTCTTGTCTACCATCAAGAGCTGCATCTATGTCATTCTTCCCAGGGAGCTCTTCAATTTTCTCAAATCCTTCCCCGACAACGGTGCCATTTATGTTATCGATCCAAAAGTCACCCTAGACTGTAATTAGGTGAGCTTGGTAATGTCAAAGATTACGAAAAGAAAGTTGATCTTTTGAAATTATGAGAGAGGTAGGGCTGAAAGCTATCTGCTTGACTTGACAAATCATATGAATCTATCCCAGCAAATCATCTTCCATTTGCAGCAAAATAGATCATCCAAAAGCAATGTTTAGACCTTCAAGGCTTTCAGGTGGAAGACTTTTATGAGAAAACATAGAACTATAAACAAAAATACATGAAAATCCTTTTCAAGCATGCTATTTGTACAATAGAAGAAGAATCATAATCTGAAAATCCTTTTCAGAAGAGATTTAGCAACACAGAAGGTAGAAGATCTTAAAGGATCCTCCTAAGAATCCCTATCACACTTGTTGTTGAAGAAGAACAAATATTAAGAGTCAAAACAAAGAAAAGAATATCTAAACATCACTCTCTTCTACAAATGAATTCTTAACACAGAAAATGATAAGACATGCCATCTTCAAATTAATTATGTCAAAGTACAAAAACAGAGCCTCTAGGCCTCTCTTGGATCATGAATAGTCTCTTCAGGAGATGTCTCCCTCTTTAAATAGAAAATAGCATCCAAATAAACTAAGGAGGTCGAATCCCATCTCCTCCATTGGATTCTAAGCCTTGGAGATAGGTGGCAACAGACAAAGAGACAAAAATCCAACAAACTGTTGATTTTCAGGAATTTGTTGGAAGTCATTAATGAAATGTCTCCACCTCATTGCATGAGGTCTTTGCTAGAGATAAATATTAGGTGTAGGTGTCCCTTGATATCTAAATTATCATTAAGAATCCATTCAAGCTCTCCTTGACATGTGGCAACCTCCCAACAAGGCGAATATCAAAACCGTGACCGCTACAAGAAATTAGTACGCAACACCACCGTGCAGAGTACACAGTGCCTACTTTTATATCCAATATCTCTAAAAAAAAACACATTTTGAAAAACTGAGAGAGGTTTTTGTTATTTGGAATTTTATTAACAAAAACCTCCTCCAGTTTTCAAAAATACATCCTCAACTGCTCATAACCCAAGTTTTAAATTAGTGACTCAAAACTGGCAGAATAACTTTGCACAATTTAGCCTCTGCCAGAATATTATGCAGTGCCTGTAAGTAGCGCCCGACTGTGTTTCACCTGTATGCAGCTTTTGTTCTATGTGAAATATTACGTAGTTCATTTATGTAGCGCCACTTACCATGCGTCTGCATAAATCCATAGGTGATTTTGAAGCTTGAAACCTTGTGAGAGCATTTTCAATGCTTGTTCTTGACACTTGGCACCTCAACCAATATTGTGCTAACAATCTCAATCACCTCGAAGTCCACAAATGTTCTTAACCCATCGATGTCCACAGGGACATGCTCCGGCCTTCCAAAGGGGATTACTGCCTGCTGACTAGCCATCCTAAGCCTGATAGGGGAATATATCAACTTAGGTTTTCCCATAAGTGCCCAGGTCTGCTTCGTCATAACATTGACTTATGACCCTAAGTCGAGGACCACATAATCTATATCATAATCTCCAATTTGAGCATTAAGGTGTAGTTCCTTATTTTTCCTTCTCTTTCTGGATAATTGATGTACTGCTTTATTCAGTAGAGGATCTTCCCTTCCTATCTCACACTGTTTGATCAAATTTTGTAGTTCTTGTATGTCTTTTTCATCCTTAATCAAATTGATGCAAGTACATAAGAATTCCATAAGCCTGCTTACCTCTTTTCCTTCTCTGGGCAAAGCAGACTAATCAAAGGTCAGGGGAATTGCACATTCTCTCACTTCTGGTTGTGCTTTCAATGAAGAAGCCTGATATCCTCCAAATTCTTTTCTTGCCTCTTTAAATGTTTTTTTCTCTTTCTTTGGATCAAACTCCTGTGTCTTCTCTGCAACTCTTCTAACTCTTGATTCTTCTGTAATCTTCCCTGGAGTCACCCAATCTTCTCATGTAGCAATGCCTCCTCTTGTGATAAAAATGACTCTATGATCCACTCTGTGAGGTTCTACTGAGATTAGTTGTCCTTGTTGGTTCCCTCCTCATTTCTCCTAAAGTTTGGCTAATAGCGCAGGACAATATTCTATGACATGTTCAATTGAGTTGCAGTAACTGCAAGTGGTACAAGGGTTCTGACAGTCCCTTGCCAAGTGAGCTAGCTGTGCGCAGTTATAACAAATGATCTGACCTTTACCTCGACCCATACCTCCTCCTCGACCTCTTCCTCTGAATCCACCACGAGGGTTGAAGTTTCCTCTTCCTGGGGAGTTAAATTGTGTAGTCTTTCCTTCTTGTTGTACTTCACCTTGAATTCTATTTGTGTCTCTTGATCTTTCATGCAAGAGGTCATAAGCCCTACAATATTTCTCTTCATTCCCCATAGATTTATAGAATGTGCGGTAAAGTTTGGTAGGTGTCTAGACATATTTTTGCATGTAATAGCATTCTCCAGGGCGATGTCTATTTCTACATACCTCGCACCAAGGTAGAGTAACCTACTTCAAAGGGCTTGGGGCTCTTGAAGCCAAGTACTCATGAAATAGAGGACAATGCTCCTTGTCATGGCCCTCTGATTTGAATCTAATACACCAAATATCTTCTCTTTTATTGTTTCCCTTATCCTTTTTCATATCTTGGACTTGCAGTGATAAGCTAGTTAGCTGACTCAAAATTTGACTCATACCTGAGTTGGGCTCTCCCATAGGGGTTGATTCTGGTTTCATGGTGATCTCCAGTGCCTCAGATTGCAAAGTGATCTTCTTTTGCATCAGAGGGACTCTGATGTGTGGTAAGAGGGAAGCAATGAACCACTCTCTATTCTATTCGTCTGGAATCTGAAAACTTAAATGATCTGTCAGGGTGTTAAACCTCTGATCAAACTCCCAAACAGATTCAACTACTTTATGCTTGATTTATTTCAACTCTATAATGCACTGTGACTCTGACTTGGGTTTCTTGAATTCAGTAATCCACATAGTCTTGATCTCGTTCAACGGTTTCGGCTATGCAACTCCTTGGACGAACTTCATGTGACAGCTTAGTGTGCGGTCTCTTAGGGTAGTACTAAACTGTTCTCTCTTAACAGCTTCGTCGGTGACATTCTTAATACTCCATACAGCTTCACATAAGAACCAATGATAATCAAGATCTTTAGATCCATCTCCCCTAAAGGTGGGTAACCTCATCTCATCTGCCATAGATCTTCCTAGGTTTCCTGATTGAGTATGTGTTGAACTGCTGGTAAGAGTGCTTTGAGTGCTCTGATAATTCTGACTACTCTGGTTACTAAATTTTGTTAAAACAACATGAGGCATAATAACACTTACTTCAATAGTTTGCGTAGTTACTAAAGTTTTTGAATCTTCTTGATGAGGTTCATCAGTCTTCCCTTCTTCTGCTCTAGAAGACTTTGAATGTTCCTCATTCAATAACTCTTATTCTTCTCCACTGTAGAACCCTTCTTCCTGTGTTGGTGGTTCGTGATTCTGCTCAAAGAAGTTCACCAGAGGAACTTCTCTGAATGCTCTCCCACTGTGCATGTGTCTGACCTCTGTGTCACTGTCACTATCTGAATTCTTGAACATTAGCTCTTTAATTGAACCAATTACTGTATCTTCAAGATGTTCTTCTCATGCAATAAAATCTTGATCTGCAACTTCAGAAAATGTAAAAATTTTCCTCTCGGTCCCTTAAATAAATATCTCTCTGCTTGGCTATATGATTCTACTCTATCAATATCAAACTCAATAATGTACCCTCCAATGGTACTATCAAACTAGTGATCTACTACCCTTGACATGGCGTTATCAACTCTCTTGACCTTCTTGATCAATGCCGACATCCAAACCACAGGTGGTTTGAGTCTAATTTCAAACTGGGTATCTGCTAATCTGTCTAGCCACTCATATAGCTCCTGATGAATTCCTCCAAAGAAAATCTCATGCATATCAGTAAATATATACCTTCCCAACCAATCCTCTGTACTAAGATTAGGGTTCTTATTCTGAGCTTCAGTGAAGTCCTTCTCTTTTTATTCTATCCACTTTTGAATCTCTATCATCAATGGAAACCACATTGAAATTCCCTCAAGAAGATCTTGGTCTCGACAATGGAACCATTTGTTGCCACGGGGACAGACCTAGGGTTCAGCTCTAACAGCACACCAACAAGCCCTAACTACTGGCCCTTTCGGCAACACTTGCAAAATAGATGCTATCTCACATGAAGTAGCGATAGGGGGTTGCAGGACATAGGTGTCTACAACCAGAGGAAATGTAAAGAGGATCCAGGGCAACACACACACATAGATCTAGTTATTCTTTATCTTCCTTAACCCTATTGTGTGAACTATATCTCGGATCTAACAGAACATTGCATTGATAGTATATCAGATTTCAGAAGAACACAACATCAATCACACACAACAACAAGATATATGTGGTTCACCCTCTCCCTAGGGCTATGTCCACATAACTGCGCTTTGTAATATATTAAATGAAAGTATACAGTTCTATATGTTCTCTTAGCTTGAATATCTCTCTTTCTTTCTCTTCTTCTCTCCCCTCCCTGCGCACCCAACTGCAGGGTTGATCTTCGCACCCAGCTGAAGATCTTAGAACATAATCGAACCCATCTCTTGTCCTTTATTTATACATTACAATGATTCTCAAACAACCCTTAGGTTGAAACCTAGGTGTCAAAACCCTAAATACCAAAACCCTAGGTGTCTAAAAACCTAGGTCAAATTGACCTGCGTTTTTAGAGCTTCGTCAACCTGTCTTTCCTTGTTTCCTACGAGGTTCTCTAAAGCATACATTAGTGGATTTTTCTGCTTACTGAGTTTTCCACGATCCATCTTCCTTTCTGGTCTGTCTTCCTCGATCTCCCCATCCAACAACTTCCTTTCCCTTACTTCACTCCTTCTTTTCTACTCTTTTGGCCACTTTGACCCAATCTCAGTCAAGTTGTCTTCTGTGTAGTTCACACTTTGCGCTTCTTTCCTTAATATTCACAACCTTCCATAACCAAGGGCCAACAATACCCACTTCCACCTGTGACATGTATGTATTTTCACGCATCAGATTATGACATAGAAGAGTGTCCTACACTATTCGGGAAGATCCAGGAAAAGAGAAATCAGAACAATCAGAACGTTCAATGGATTTCAATGGAAGGAAGGGATGAAGGAAGAAAAATCAACATAGTTACATGGGGGAGCTAAGATAGGAAATGACACAGTAAGACAAGAGCCAAAACAACACCAATGGGTGAAGAAGAATGTCGAACCAAAGAAGCAGTTTGATGCACATAACAAAAATGAGATATTCAAGCAGGCCAGACAAGAATTCATGAAGCCAGAGATTCCATCGATATCAAATGCGCAACAAAATAAGGAAGTACCAGCATATGAGATGCCTCCATCATTGGATCACACCAAAGAAGCACAACCCATGGGAAAAGTAAGTACGATTAAGGGTTTTTTTCACTCTTGTGTTAAACTACTAAATGATCCATCATCTGTTAAAGTATTACAAAATATGCTAGAAAGATGTAGCATAGAGGCAGAAGGAAATCTAGAACAGAAAACAATTAATCATCTACATACAAGGAGGAGAACAAACAGAGAATTCATATTGAACGCCAACATTGGATATTTCAACATGGGAGATATTATACTAGATTTAGGATCCGAAGTAAATGTGCTACCTAAAAAGGCATGGCAATGTATGAGAGAACCCACATTAGGATATTTACATGTTCAGCTGAAACTCGCAAATCAACACAAGGTTCTATTAATGACGATTCTATTTGTTTGATACTATTTCAACTTACCCTCACAAGGGTTGCAGTGAAATGGTACATTGAGTTACCAGGGGAACATACATAACGTTTAATCAGATGCTTTTGGTCTTTCTCAACCACTTCCAGTTGTTGGTTCATTACGATGTCAGCATAGAACTTTTTTCAACCCTCCTCTAGGACAAATCCAACCATATATTGGACCATATCCAAGAGTGGCGTAGACGGAAGTAGTTGATCAAATCCTACATTCCTCCAGAGTTCTTGTTGGAATGGTTTCTTAAGTCTTTATTTCCTTATATTTTGAAGAATGTTTCTACATCTGGGGTAACATATTAAGAGGAAGCTATTTTCAAAGCCTAGCAATTGGACCTCATATATGCTCAATATAAGATGTTATATGAAATTCTTTCTGACGCACCGAGGTCAAATTACGACCCTAAACAAAATCTGGGGCCTCATTTCTATGGCATTATAGGCTCTGCATATTCTAATTATACAGACTTGGTGACGAACCATTTGAAGGAGTTGTCTTTAAGCCATTCTATAGCAGCACAAGCTTCATCTTCATCCTCGACTCCCACTAAGTCGGAGGGTGTGCATTCTGTACAATCGTCGAATAACCTGAATGGTAACCAACAACCAGGAGGAAATAGAAGGAAAGGATGTGGTAATAATCGTAAGGGTGGGAGGAATAATAATAATAATAAACCCAAGGACAACGCTAACAATGATAGATCAAATAACAATGATGGTGAGGGAAAGAAAGAAAAGCAGAAGATGAATTTTCCTTATAAACGTTTTACAGATGATCACCTTATCCACTTATGCCACAAACTTGAGGAAGTTGTGAGGCTCTTATCTCAACCGCTCACTGTGCTGACCAATATGTTTCCGCATAATCAACACATGGCCTCGAGCCCCTCTAATGAAAGAAATGCATCGAGTGGGAATAAAAAACCCCTGACACATGAAGGTGACCATCTATGTGTAAATATGGTCAAGTCTCATATTCATGTAGCCACTCGATCTTGTGATTACAAATCTTCATAGACTGTTCTAGGTCCAGAGTTTCCCCCTCCTCCAGAAACACCTTTGTAGATAAAAAAATCCAGAGCCTTTGCCTCATATTCTGAAAGGAGTACTAAAATTCTCTTCCCACAACCCTAATGCTAGAGCTTCCTAGAAATATTCAATTGTCAAAGATATGGGTCAAACCCCTTGTGCGATGTTGGCTTTGGAGCTGCTCCAGATGTGTCCTTCATAGAGGAACACCTTGCTATATTCTTTAGGATCTCTAGACCCATGTGGCTCTAAGGTTATCAAATTTTACGTCATGAATGTTAAGCCTCACTTGCCTTACCATGTGGCATTTCAAATTCATGTGGATTACTGGAAGTATACCATCAAACACATTGTGATTGATGAAGGTGTTGCAACATGTGTGATGTCCCTAACCTATTGGAGAGCCATTGGCTCTTCAACCCTCTCTCAATCTATGACTATGTTGACCACATTTGATGGTTGCTCTTTTCATCCCCATGGAATTCTTCCCACCTTTCCTATCTTGTTAGATGGAAATACAATGGAGGTGGATGTCGAGGCGGTTGATGCACCCCTTGACTATAATTTATTGCTAGGGAATAATTGGACTTATGCCATGACTGCAATCATATCATCTATTTTTTGCACTTTATGTTTTCCCCATGAAGGGAAAATCATGATGATTGATCAATTATCCTTTGCACATGCTAGTCCTAATGCATCAGTTGGACCTTCGATCCTAGTGATTGACAATTCTCAGCCAACAACTAAGAATATTGGTGTCAAAATGTATTCCTCCCTCATGGATACCCTTGATTTCATGGCACCAATTCATCACATTTATTCCATGTCCAATAGGTCTTCTTCGTTAGTGAGGTATGTTCCTTTCCTTACTTCGTATTTCAATGATCCTTGGACCCTACCTTCCCCGACCATGTCTTGTGAAGGTCACTCACATATTGGAATGGAAATGCCACTATCAGTGGAAGAGATAGTGTATCAGGTTGTTCTTGACTCTACTGCTAACCTGGATCTTGTCTTCTCATAGATGGATGAGGAGGATCTTGTTCTCAAGCATGTATGGGCCACCTCATTGTCTTTCTCACACGATTTCCTTGACGATACTTTACCTTCAGATGAAGCCATCTTAGAGGTCATGAATTGTCCTGATAGGCCATGGGACAATATGAATCATCTCTCTTACTTCCTCCCATAGCGTGTTAGGATCGAAAAGGATGATTTTATATCTATCTTGAGTGAGATGGTCGGTGATGATGTAGTTCCACTAGATATGTATGGCATTTATGCCAAAGGAAACATGGAAAATATTTCTCCTACTGTCACGATCGACATCTCTCGAATTCATGAAAAAATTGAAAATGTATATATCGGTGCAGATTGTTCTCTTGAAGAAATTCATATCTACATCGATCTCTTAAACTAATTATATGATGTGTTCACTTGGTCATATGAATAAATTCTAGGAACTGACCCTCGCATTGGCAAACACGAAATGAAGACTTATTCGGATGCTAGACTTGTTCGACAACGTCTTAGAGCTATTAATTCTAAGAAGGCCCCTACTATTAAGGTATAGGTGGAGAAACTAATTAATGTTGGTTTTATCTGCCTGGTTCCTTTGATCAAATGGGTGTCTAATCCCGTTCCTATGAATAAGAAACAAGGAACCATCCGTGTATGTATGGATTTTTGAGATTTGAACAAGGATTGTCCTAAAGACAACTTCTCGACACCTTTCATTGATCATATTATCGATGAGTGTGCGAGAAGCGAGGATTTTTTTTTTATGGATGGATTTTCAGGATACAATCAAATTCAGATCAAACCTGAGGATCAATATAAGACATCATTTATTTTTCCTTGGGGTAATTTTTCATACCGAAAAATGCCTTTCGGCCTTAAAAACGTTGGAGAAACCTTCCAATGCACCATGACCTTTTCTTTTCACAATCTCAAACACATTTTCGAAGCTTACCTCAATGATCTTGTTGATCACTCTCACAAGAGAGTAGACCACTCTACTCACCTTCGACTATTATTTGAGAGATGTTGTTATTATCGCATTTGTTTAAACCCTCACAAGTGCATATTTTGAGTTAGTTCTGGATGTCTCTTAGGGTTATTAGTCTCTGAGAATGGGATCATTGCAGATCCTATGAAGGTTGAGGAAATACTTTGATTTCCTCCCCCACACAACATTTGTCAACTTCAGAGTTTACAGGGAAGGCTAAATTCTTGCATTGGTTTATAGTAAACTATACCAATATAACTAAGGGTTTCATGTGCCTTTTGAAGAAGGACACCATGTTTATATGGGATAAGTGATCCCAGGAATCCTTCAATTCTCTTAAGAGAGCCTTGGTATTGACGCCTCTGTTGAAGCCTCCAGACTACAATAAATATTATTTGCTTTATATTTCCACTTCTGATGGGACGGTTGGTATGGTTATGGTTCAGAAGGACGATGATCTCCACAAGCACATTATCTACTATCTTAGTCAAAACTTAGTCAGTATTGAACTTAAATACTCTCATGTTGAGAAGTTAACCTTGGCTTTCGCACATGCGGTTCAAAGATTACAACATTATATATTTCTTTGCAAAACTACCATATTTGTTGATGTCAATTCATTTCAATACATCCTTACCCAACGTATCATAGGGGGGAAATAAAATAAATGGACTGTTATTTTGCAAGAATTTGACCTCAATTTCGCTTCAGTAAAATCTAAGAAATCACTTGTTTTTACAAATTTAATATCATACTTCCCTTGACTAGATGAGGACGTTATTCATAACAATTCATTCACATATGAACATATTTTCCTTATCTCATCTTCAGACCCCTAGTATGGAGACATTTTGATCTATCTTCAAACCTTGAAGTTCTCTCATCATTTGTCGAGAGACGATCGACGACATATACGGTATCAAGCTAAAAACTACCTTATCATTGGTGATACTTTGTATCATCGTAGAATATATAATATCTTGCATCGTTGCTTGAATCACAAGGAATCTAAGTTCATTATTAATGATTGTCGTAGTGGGGCTTGTGTTGGTCATCTATCTGGGCTTGTGAAATTCCAAAAAATATTGCAAGCTAGTTATTTTTGGTTGTCAATTTTTAAATATTGTGTTGAAGCAGTCAAGAAGTGTCACCCTTTCCAGGTGTTCGCTCGGAAAATGCGGTCGTATCTAGCCCCTCTTCATCGAGTCATCATCGTCAATACCTTCACCAAGTGGGGGGTGGATTTTATGGACTATAACCCAACTTCGGATTGGGGGCATCAACATATTATCATGACCATGGATTACTTCACTAAATGGGTAGAGGCCATGCCTACTATTAAATCTGATGGTAAGACAACATCATTCTTCGTATTCAACCAAATTATAGCCCGGTTCGAAATCCCAAAGGAGATTGTCATTGATCATGGCAGTCGCTTTCAACATGAAATGATGAAGGAGTTAGCATCAAAACTGGGGTTTAAGCATAGTCATTCTTCCCCTCATTAATCCCAGGAAAATGGACAAGTAGAGGACATGAACAAATCTCTCAAGACCATTTTGCAAAAAACTGTCAGCTAGAGAAAATATGACTGGCATATAATGCTTTACCCTGCACTTTGGGCATATAGAACCTCGGTTAAGAATTCCACTGGTTTTTCTCCTTTTCAGTTAGTACACGGTGTGGATTCAATCCTTTCGATTGAATGTGGAATCCCTTCCCTTAGACTGGCAGTTGATTTCCTATCTAACACTTTTGATCTTGAAGAATGCTTCGTACACCTAGAACACCTAGATGAGTAGCGTTGATATGCCTCTACAGCTATCAAAGCGAATAAATGACATGTTAAGGTCTAGTATGATAGGTCTGTCTATTCTTGGCAGTAGGTTGAGGGTGACTTGGTCCTCTTGTATGACCAAGTCAAAGAATCGTTGGGGGAAGGCAAGTTCAACCCCATGTGGCATGAGCCTTATATTGTGTGACATGTTTTAGAAAAACGATCCTATGAATTGGAGGATTATGAAGGGAATATGTTGGCTAAGCCCATAAATGGGCTCTACCTGAAAATATATTATGCTTGAGCCCTCAAGCTTGGGCATGACTCTTTGTATACTAGTGTATCTTAGTGTATATAAATATTTTATTTTATGTCATCGTCTTGTTTATCAAGTTTTCCCTTGGTTGGAAGATTTCAATGGAGTCTTCACATTACTTAGGATTCACGGAAGGTGCTAGTGGTCATACACAGAACTTGGCTTCCGCCTCTTGGGTTATTTATTCACTTGAGGGTCAATTGGTATCTTTAGGTGGCATTTGTTTAAGTCCATCAATGAATAATGTGGCTGAATATAACGTCGTTATAGATATTTTATGTGAAACCATTTCACATGGTGTTTGGTCTTTAGAATTTTTCCTAGACTCCTAGTTAGTAGTATGTCAGTTGAACAACAGTTACTGTGTGCAATACCCTACGCTACTTCAACGATTCCTACGAGTACGACTTTTGGAACGACGCTTTGATTTTATTAAGTTCTAATTATGTATCCGATGCATATGCTAATTATGTTCTAGATTGGCATTTGTCACATAACTAAATTAAATAAAACACATTCACCAATGTACACATTGTAACATATACAAGTAAAGCCGAAGACCAATGTTTTTTATATTTCATCTCTCCAAAAATATGTTGTCATAGTACAAAATGAGGTTCACACCCTCACAATACATATATGGTTGATAGATATAATGACCATGGCATATACACCTATGGCACTAGATGCGTATCATGATAACATACTATGGCATTTGTGAGATGTCGGAAGAGTCGCACCCACACATGAGGCACACCCACTACCTGTTGTTGCATAGCCTCTGGTAGATCCTCCACCCGAACCATAGGAATCATGTGCATCAAATGAGACATGTTTCCTTGCATATTTTGTAGCACTCTCTCCACATCTCCTCCTGCTATCTCATCTCCCCGGTTCCTCCTTCGATGTCATGGGAATCCATCTGGTCATCGTGGACCTACATCTGCGTAACAAAGTAATTGTCAATACTCGATACCATCCAAAAATATTTTCGTTTTTTATTCATTTTGAAAAACACAAAAAATGAAATATATATATAAATTGTTTCATACCTATATCACCGTAGGTGGAGCATGGTGGCAAAGGCATATCTATATCTCCTCTGTATTCAATCCCAACATAAGGGTAGTCATCTATGACTATCACCTTTTGACACCACCAGAAGAAGAACTCATTATTATAGGGGGTTGGCACCCTACCACCTCATAACCTTCTCATCACTTTGGTCCACCATGACATGGTTGGATCGCATGGTCCATGTGGAACGATATCGACTCTAGGGATCAAACCTGGAACCCGCTCAAAGAAAAAAATACACAATATAGATGAAAACCTGAAGTTCCTCTTCCTCCCTTGTTTGCAGTCTGTCAGCTGGATCTTCATGTTAGCCAGTAGTGAGGTGCACCAATCATAAACTGTGGGTCGTAAACACTCCATTGTGTAAAACATGAGTGGCCTTGATGCCTAGTGAAATGAGGTCAGCCCTGTGATCCATGTAAGAATGAGAACAATAATATTCAAACTCATGTTCTCGATCACCCTGATGGGGAGTTGTCTCCCTACCTTTTCTGTGCCTGCAACACAGTGGGTGGACATTTAATCCTCTATGTTCATACCACCCCCATCCCCTCGAGCTTTTAGGTTCACTACCTCACCCCGAAGAGACAATCCCGTAATGAAATATATGTCATCTACTTCAATCCTCAATAGTTTTCCATTGATATTGAAGGCCTCTGTATCTAGATCCCAAAAGTTCACTAGTATTTGGATCAATCTCATTTGAGATCTCATTCTTTTGAGAGCCCAAAACTTGTAAATCCCACATATTTTTAGAGCAAGTTGGGCCCCTGCATCTCTTTCCACTACTACATCTACTTCCTCATGCTCTCTCTCTCTCCATTAAAGTACCATCCTGCAAAAAGATAACCATTTGTTTTAGTCAATCTCTTCAAAAAACTTGTTTAAGGACTTGTATAGGAGTTGCAGTGTTAACAGACACATGTAGGGCCACATATACGCGGGGAGGATTTTCTTTTCCCATGTACATGTCTTCATATACGCAACCCAATAAACTATAACTTGCGTACACCCTACTTTATATAGTACGCCCTCAAATGCTCAAAAAATGGGGACTTAATTTGAAATTTAAACCACTAGAAATGAAGAGGAGGGCAAGGTCACTTACTTGGTCCAGATGGTTGTTAATTTTGTCGCTCGTAGATCCTGCAATCGACACTAGAAGATCATGTGCAAATTGGGCCAAAATGCACTATGTGGGTAAAAAGCTCAAATGGTATGGTAAAATTGGTTATTTTTACTATTAATAGAAAATATTTATCCACTTTATATAGTTTATGTTAATTTCTCAACCTAATGGACTAATAGTGCAGTGGAAGGAGTTGGTTTTGGTGGTTTTGTCCAGGGATTTTTGTGGTTTCTAGCATCATGTCGCATGTTCGTGACTTTGAAAAGTATTTTCATTTACCAACATATAGGATAGGTCGTCACTCTATTTTGAATTTTTTCATTATCCTATGACTGTAATCAATATGCCTTAGGTACGAACCCATTTATTAGCAACACAGAACCTTCTTACTGCTATTAGAAGTGTTGTTATTGATTGATAGAGGCTTACCAAACATGGGTGCCCTAGTTAGAACCTCTGTGCCATCTAGTTCCCATGCAAAGATTATTCCATAATATGGGGAGTCCCTTATAGTTCCAATATGACTTTGTGTTTGAACCTCATATTCTTACTCATAAGCATTTTGACCTATACCCATGGGACTTCCATTGAGTCTTAGTTAAGATCTTTTCCAACTCTATAAAAAATCAAAAATATTGTCGAGTGAACTTGTCTCTTTCACACTCGTTAAATGGATTTGAAAGGACATATGTTTGGTGTAATTTTAACCCTTTTTCATACCAAGTAGACTAATTTGAAAAAATGAATACTTTAGTCACTTGTGGCTAGAAGAGTTCTCCTGTGTATTGTTTCATACTCTTTTGGGCCAAGTGGACTAAATTTATGAAAAAGGACATTCTTTGGAGATAAGTTGTAATTGCATTCCATTATCTTGCTTGCAGTATTAAGTGTATTGTCAGTTCCCTCTTTATAGTTACAATCCTATTACCTCAACAATTTGCATCACTAGCCAAGCATAGCCTTGTCTATATCCTTTGCAGCTTGGCACCCTGTACCCTAAGAGGAAACATTCACTCGAGTGTCCATGCCCCACATGCACTTCCTTACATTGAGACTAGATATGTTTCATTGTTTGGAGCTAGTTTCTTACTTGCGACACTCATTTCCTCTCTTGTATCATAGCATTCATTTGTCTGTGAAAAAAAAAAAGATGGGCGGGAAAAGAATATTATTTCCTATTGGCAGCAATTGTGTTTCCTTTGAACATAGCACAAACTTTTGAGTCCACTTGTCATCCAAAGTTTGGGTTTATCATGACCTGAGGAAGTTGATCTCATTACTTAGCGTTTACTCCTCTGACTGGTTACTCTTCCAGTCCCTATGGAGAGTTTGATTAGTGCCTCCTACATCACAAAGTTACATTATCAAGTCTATGTTGTCGGAGTCCTCCATATGTCTCATGCTATTATTCAAAGGATGTATATAAGCCCGTGTCAGCCATTTCTCATAACACTTGGCTTTGCATGTCATTCATACCCTCAATGTGTCTCAGAGTTACATGAAGTTGTATTTCTACCATGCACCCTGGTCTTACTTTCATTACAGGTAGGTAACCTTGAACCCATCAGTTGACATCTCATCATTGGTCACTGACTAGGGGTCTCCCTTATATTCGATGACAATAAATATATTCACACATTGGGATTTATGTAGTGTCTTGGATTCCATTAGCCTTATTGGTGGTTCCCTCTCTTTTGTCAACAATTTTCTTTATTGGTTTCTATTTAGAGGGCCTTTTCCGTGCACTACTTGCATCTAGTGCATGAGAGAGATGCACATGGTTGTTGGTTCATGAATATCCTCTTCATCCAATTTCCTCCAAATCATCAAGCTATTGATTTGTACCTCATGCTGACTGATGAGAGATTCCTTAATGCTATCCTTTCAATGGGTCTCCTTCCATCAAATTCAACTCATATATTCTAGAATCGAGGCCTAGAGTCCTATGAGTACCTAGATGCTTGTAGTCATCAGTGGTAGGTTCTCCCGCCATCAACAGTTGGGAATACATCAATGTATCATGATCGATAGTTTCTTCAAGTGTTCGACCTCAACACATTTATTCACACTTTTAAGAATGTACTCAGTGCCTTGATACCTACTTTCATTATCAAAAGGTTGTCTCGTGTTTTTTAATGGTATACATTAATGACTAGTAATCAAACGAAGTCTCATTGTGTTCGACCTCAACTCCTCTATTCACATGATGTAGACTTGCACCTTTGGTGGATCATGTAGAATACTTAAAGACATTAATTTATAGTAGCAACTTTCTTGAGTTGTTTCTATCATTCATTGGACCAATACCTATATGAATTCAGTGATCATGGGAGATCAGGTTGTACTCCATTGTATATAGATATCTTCAGATTGGTTTTGAGACGGATTTTCACTGGGCCTTGTTCATGACTATGATAGCCTATGGCATGTATCTACTTTGCATTTCC
>ML817195.1:327379-351941 GCA_009831015.1 Picea engelmannii | reverse complement strand
GCTTCGATTGTAATAGTTAGGATGGAGAAGGAATAAACGAGATTTATTTTTCCATTCTCCTATGTTTTCATGGTTTATTTGATCTTGTGAATAAATCTCTGGCTTTGTCTACATCAATCTACATGCTCATAGAGGGTTGAATGGACTCTACAGAAGTATGAGTCGATGGGTATGTCAAATCGAATTCTCAGCATAAAGTTGCCTGAGAAATGTTGATGGAAGGTTGATACCATTCAAAACTTCGGTCGGCCTAAAGAAGCCTCATATCTTGTGCAAAAATGAGAAATCATCGAAGTTGACATAGTGAAAATAGTAAGGAAATGTGTTGAATTCGACCATGACTACCCAGAACCATCGACCAAGTATGAAAAATCCATCCATAGCTTCCATGGTTGCAATGATCGCTAGCATGATAAATTCACATAGGCATTGTTAGATGGAGGTGACATAATCAATTTAGTAGATTGGTGATTTAATTACCTACAATGTTTTTTGGTCGACCCTGTCACCTTCATCGATTTATCGACCTGGGTGACTTTCTGGAAGAAAAATCGACTAATGAGCGATCGTTTGATTGCCTCGACCAAATATTCAAATAAGATTTTGAGATTTTTGGGTATGAGATGATTGATGTCGGTCGATCCAATGTAGTAAAGATGACTGACTTAGTGTTCTGTTACAATCAATGTCAAAGTCCACTTGTGGCATGAATCAACTTGATTTATGCATGTTTATTGTTCAAGATGATCATGGAACATGAATGTTGTGCTCACAAACTTGATTGAAGAAAACCTTAGAGCAACCCACAAAGGAGAAGTGATGAAGGAGCATCAAGCCCCCCCAAGTCAAATTTGATTTTCCAAATCTTCTAGAAGTCGACGTGGCCATGAGGATGATATTTCATCTACAATTGATTGAATTTGTTTGTAACTATTGTGTTAAGCAGATTTTGAGGGATTGGTGAGTGAAATTAGTGAATTTTTTAGGACAGATCAGATATGATTTCATGATCTGATCCTTGTATGTTTTCTATTTATTGTAAGCCACTATGCTTAGTAAGAAATCCCTGCACAATGTAAAACCAGGCGAGAGTGTGATTAGGCTGACTAAGGCCGTATGTTTGTAATCGAGCTCGATATGTAATATAATTATGTGTATCGTTTGTATATGTTGGTATGTTTATGTTATGATTTCTGTGTGAATTAGGATGTGCACACTCACTAGAGGAGAGATTGATCGTCGATCATGGAATGGATTGACAACAATCCTATAGTCAAACAATATTGTGTAACTCCTGTGACTATCGCTGGACCATCTGGGATTGGATGAGATCAATGGTTGTATTTCATTTTAGGCCAAGAAAGAGCGAGGGTGTTAAACTAGAGGTGACCCCCAAAACAAATCACGTCGTTGATCATGTTTCCACTTGTTAAGAGGACGATCATTTCATCCCCTCGCTTCCTTGGGATTGTGGAAAGGACTTTGTCCCCCAAAAGCACCAGAGCCATCCATTGTCAATGACTAAATAAGTTGTGACTATCGATCTTGATAAGCGATTAATCACTCCAAGGGATTATCTCTTGACCACTGCCTATGGTCATAATGAACATATGGGTGAAGGTGACGTTATTGCGATGATATGGAAACTGTTACCATCCATTATGTGGGCCCATAACCCATAGGTCCCGGGATCAGGATTAGTGGAAACTAGAAAAAAAGGACCCCTATATTTTGTTTTCATCAAGTGGTATCAGAGGAGGGAAAGCCTTCCTATGTCTTGGAGAATTGAAAACAAATTCCAACTGCGGTTGAGTAGAAGTTGTTGGGAAATTCCATAATTGTGGTTATGGGTAGAATTTTCTAGGAGAGTGAGCAGCATTCAACAACCAAAGGAGCATAGGAAGCTTGAAAGGTTCAAGAGGAGGTGAACTTGCGATACCAAAAGGACGATCCAAAGGAGGAGAGTTGGTGAGGTGTCAGTGGAGGCTTTGTTGAAGCTCACTACTGAGCGTAAGGAAAAGCTCAATGATACATGAAGATAAATGAGATGAGATGCAACAATAAGGGACACATGATCAAGATATCATGGAAATTTTGTACCTTGGGAGTCTGATGCAGGAGCATCAACCACCCCAAGTAAAATTCGATTTTACAAATATTCCATAAGTTGACGTGGCCATGAGGATGATGTTTTCTCTATAATTGATTAAATTTGTTTGTAAATGTTGTGTTAAGCATATTTTGAGGGATTGGTGAGTGATATTAGCAAACTGTTAAAGATAGATCAGATCTGATTTCATGATCCGATCCTTGTATTTTTTCTATTTATTGTAAGCCTGCACGCTTATTAAGAAATCCCTGCACAATGTAAAACCATGCGAGAGTGTGATCAGACCCACTGAGGCCGCATGTTTGTAATCGAGCTCAATCTGTAATATAAGTCTGTGTATCATTTGTATATCTTGGTGTGTTTATGTTATGAGTTCTGTGTGAATTGGGATCCATATGTGCACACTCAGTAGAGGAGAGATTGATCATTAATCATGGAACATATCGATGACAATCCCATAGTCAAACGATATTGTGTAACTCCTTGACTATCGTTGGATCATCTGGGCTTGGATGAGATCAATGGTTATATTTCATTTTGGTCCAAGAAGGAGTGAGGGTGTTAAACTAGAGGTGACCCCTGAAACAACTCATGCCATTGATCATGTCTCCATGTTTCGAGAGGACGATCATTTCGTCCCCCCATAGGCTTGGGATTGTGGAAATTCCTTGGCCCCCAAAAGAATCAGAGTCTTCCATTTTCAACGACTAAATAAGTCGTGACTGCCGATATTGATAAGCGATTAAGTGCTCCAAGGGCTTATCCATTTTCCACCACCTATGGTCATATGGAACCTATGGGTGAAGGTGACGTTTCTGCGATGATATGGACACTATTACAATCCATTATATGGGCCCATAACCCACAGGTCTCAGGATCAGGATCATTGGAAACTAGAAATGAAGGACCCCCAGATTTCATTTTCATTAAGAAGAATGCCTGCACAAGAACAAAAATTAACCAGAATGTTATTCACTATTTATGACAAACATAAAGATGGCTGATGGACATGAAGATTTTATCGAATGTCAATATTTGCAACTTGACTTAAAAAGGAAATTATACCATAATTTGTGTTACTAAAGCACAAATGTCTTCGAGAGGAAATCAAATGTATAAGCAGTCAACTGATATCAAAATATTGGAAGGGGACAAGAGACAAAATAAAAGAGAGGAGATTCATAACTCGTGGAACATTCAAAAGTTAGATAGAAAAATAGTCAAAGAGAATCAACCTAATAGAGCGTGTGAGCAGTCTGAGTTTGAAAGAAATCGACCAGAGCTGGCAATAACAATAGCCACATCGATCCCTGACAAAAGCAACGAAGAAAAGTAGATAGAGGCCAGCATGGGCACCCATCAACTCGAAGATAAACCTGAAAGCATGGATTATGAAGAGTCAGGACCGACGATATACACTCCTCTTGTTCAAACAACCAACCCTCGAATAAGAGAATTCCTCCATCAAAGGCGTCAGATCGATAAACAATCCACAAGATTATGGTATAGAAATGATGAGCATGGAAACCTATGAGACACACTCATTGTTGAGCCAAAAATGAATGAAGTGGAAAACATGCTCATTGAAATCAAGGATCTCACCAACTCTGCCCCCCTGCTAAATCTAATACCAAGAGAACAAATTAATTTAGTAAATTGTAGTTGTGAACCGACACAACCATTGGAGAAAAGTTTAGTAGAATACAAAGACCAAAGTTGTAAGACCGAAGAAGTACTTTCTATAGTCAACAAGAAGAATTTATTTCTTGAATTTCATCCAATAGAAGACCGACCGACAAATGAAGTGACGCATCAACCCCCGAATGAAACTTTGACATCTCAGTCAAAACTCATACTAAGTCAAAAAGTTATTGTTTCTAAGAAGAAAATAACAATGGGGCTCAATAATATCCCCCTTTATAAAGGAGACAAATATACAAGAAGAAATTGGTTTATATGCAAAAAATTATGGGAAGTAGAAGACATATTAGATGAACAAAAGCATATGGCACAATTCGATGCTGCTCTTCGAAACTGTGCTCTAACATGGTTCATGAATTTCACAGAAAATCATAACCGGTCAAAATCATAAATAAAGAGCATCTTTTTATCATTCTTCAAGGTCCAATATGTTACACACTTAGTTTCACAAAAACTGAAATAAATAAAGCAACAACCAGGCGAGTCTGTTCACGAATATGACAAATGATTCAAATATCTACTTAGCCAAATCCCATCGACAATTGACCAAAATATACTAGTAGAATGATACGTAGCCGGATTGATACAACGAATTAGAACACAATTATGACTCTATGAGATAACCTCATGTGAAGATGCACCACATAAAGTGAAAAGTGTTGAGTCAGATGATGCCAACCCATCGACTTCCTTGTTGATAGAAAAAATAGAATATCTACGAAAAACCATTAAAAATATGTCGTTAAGAAGAAGTGAGGTGTGGTGTACCACATGCTACAAAGACAGTCACACCAAAGATACTTGCAGCCTCAACAATCAAGTACCAAGAGCAGGGGATGCACGACGAGTGCAAGAAGAAACATATTGGAACATATGTGAAAATTTGACCGACCATATTGTACAAGATTTCCCACACAACTTGAAAAATACCAAGTGGTTCCATATTTGTGAAATGCATAGTCATAAAACATATGAGTGCCGACTAAATGCACAAAATAGAAATATAGACAGAGCCTATTGCACCAAAGAAACCAATCAAAATAATGACTACGGGAGAAGAACTAGTTACTATGGTCAAGGTCATGGTCGAGGCAGCCGCGGTCGAGATGGATTCCAAGGTCAAGGTTGAGGTCAAGGTCGGGGCTGACCCTACTATTACAATTATTGGAAAGACAACCACATTAGCCCCGAATGCTCGATAAAAGACTGGGTTGACTTGAAATTTAGTAACATTTGTGGCGTTGGTGATCATTCTCTGGAAGACTCCAATAGTACTTGATAAGATCGTGACCAAAAAGAATGTAAACCTCCAGGCTCCTACACACAGTCTCCAAAGAATAAGTGTTAAATTAAAAGAACTCGCATGTCGTTACTAGATCGGGCGTAGGTCGAGATAATATTCCCTTACATGATCGACAACCAGGGAAGTCTAGTCAATTTCCAAATCCAGACAAAGAAGAACCGATTATGAGGGAAGCACTTAAATTATTTAGAAATTATAACCAAGACCAAAAAAACAAAGGAAGACAAAATGAAGATACTATACAAGAATTCCTACAACTATTAAAGGAAAAATAGTCAGTCAGTTGATTGCTAGATTTGCTCAATATATTAAGAGAATATAGATAAGGAAAAAGGCCATCCAAAGATTTCAGGAAACTCTATTGTAAGAATAAAGATTATGACCCACGAGTTGAATTGGAAATCAATGAAGTATTTATCAATCAGGTAGTAATCAAATTTGGATCTCAATTCAATATCTTACCTCGAGAAACATGGATAATACTAGGTCAACCCGCATTAGCACCGACTCTGAATTACCTCAAGCTTTTAGATCAAAGACTGATAAAGCCCATTGGTATACTTAGAAATGTCAAAACTTAAATTATGGGTATACCGACTCAAGTCAACTTAGAAGTAATCGACCTAGTCGAGGGAATGTCGACATATCCAACATTCATTGGTTGGCCATGGGGACGAAAAATGAAAGAAAATATCTCCCTCGAAAAGGACAGAATCAATTTAAAAGGGAATGGAAGAAAAAAAAAATTGCTCTGGACCCTAATGAAGGGAAACCTTTGAGTGATTCATTGGACAAAGAACATGAAGCACAGTTTATGTACCAAATAATCAATGAACAAAAATATTATGTTGAACCAAACACACAGGGATGAATATCAACAGAATCTCCCCTGTCGGTCTGACACAATTTCGACTCAACTTTATACAACTAGTAGATCGAAAATTATGAGGCACACTCAAAAGATTATTGGACCATTGAAGCCATCCCAATTAAATGGTCCAGAACATCCTATTCAATTCAAGCGGTACCTGTAGTGTATGAAAAAATGATTCAACAAACTCCTACACTTATTCTGACTGACAACATAATGAAAAATCTGCTATGCTATAATGAACGAAAAATCCCATTGATGCATGTCGAAGAAGTTTCTAAATCCATCGGAGAACAAGGCAGAACTCAAATCCTGGTGGAAGCCTTCAGAGGCCAAGCTACAAGATGGTGGGAAACACATTCCCCGAGACTAAAAACATGGACAATTGTATCAACTTACTTTGTAGAATTCTTTGGGGAAAATAAACTATCCAAAGAAGACGACGACCCTATCTTTAAGGTTGGGTATGACCCGGTCGAGCATATCCACTGTTTTGAGGATGAATGGCCCATAATAGGATATATAGATGAAAGGGTATGGCCATGCATGTTTCCAAGCACAATAGACAAAATACCAAATAAATGGTACAAAATTGAAGAAGCATGTGGCCATACATTCAATTGGACTAACATTAAAGAAAATTTTATCAAATAATTTGAATTTATTATGGAGGAGGAACATCTAAGAGAAGCAGCACAACATATCATATTTTTTTTAGAAAACCTGACTCCAACTACATAGAAGGAAAAAGGGAATGTGATAGTTGATCTAGGCTCAACATCGAATTGCAATCTTGTTTGAAATAAAATAATGAAATTACAACAACACGAAGAATCAACATGGAGAATATAAGTTGTTTGGACCAGAGATTCTGATGGAAAAGTGATCACTCAACGTTGAAAAACAATGTAAAATTAGTTCTAAATATATCTAAGGAAGAAAAATAATATCATGAACAACCCGACTTCCCGGACAACTTCACTAGAATCAAAGAAGGGGAACATTATATCTATGAAGAAAAACCACCAGAGTGGATGGATGCTGAAATCGAAACTAAAGAATTCAACATATCAAATGACGATCAACCGAAAAATTGTACGAGTATGTGACTATTGGTCGGAAAAACAGAAAATTGACATAGTAGACTTACTAACAGAATACCAAGATGTGTTTTCCTGAGACTACAAAGATTTAAGAGGACTTGTAGCATAAATGGGAGAAATGAAGATCAAACTCATTCTGAGGGAAAATCCGATTAAAAAATGTCCATACAAATTAGCCCACAAATCTAAGCCGATTGTTCAAAAAGAAATTGAGGGAATGCTAGAATCAGGTATCATCTACCCAATCGACAAAGAATAATGGGCAAGCCCTATGGTGGTACAACTGAAGAATCATGACCCCAAGAAGTTAGGAATTCATGTCAATTTCATAGGTCTCAACAAACTAACTTTAATGTATCCATTCCCCACTCCATTCATCGACGAAATAATTAATGAAGTTGTAGGTCATGAATGCTACTCATTCATAGACAGAGTTTTAGGATGCATTCAATTTTGTATAGTTAAAGAAGATCAATCGAAGATGACATTTGTTTTTGAATCTGGATCCTTCACTTATAGGCTAGTGCCATTTGGGCTAAATAATGCCCCAACAATATTTTCAAGAATAGTAGTAAAATCATTTCAAGAATACATCTACAAGACAATGGTTGTTTACTTCAATGATTGGACTATATAAAACCTATTAAAAAACCACATAAAATGGCTTAGATTAATGTTGGAGCATTGCAGAAAAATCTAATTGTCCCCCAATATTAAGAAGTGCATATTTTCCACACCAATTGGCATCCTATTAGGTCATGTGGTATGCAAAGACGACGTAAAAGTTGACATGGAAAAGATCAAAATCATTCTCGACTTGAAGCCATTGGTAAGTTAGAAACAAATTAAAATATTCCTTGTACACACTGGATACTACAAAAAATTTATATGCCATGATTCAGATATCACATCCCCAATGGATGAGTTTCTCTAGAAATAAATCGAGTTCATATGGAGTGAAGTTTGCCAGGAATAATTCAAATTCTTAAAGAAGAAATTGGTTGAATCTCCCATATCCAAATTTCCCGATTGGCTGAGAAGGTTTCACATCCATTTCGATGCTACGAACGTTGTTGTTAGGTCGGTTCTAGTGCAACCATACGATGACATAGTCGACCATCCAAACACGTATGGCAGTCGGAAATTGAACAAAGCAGAGAGGAACTATTTGACCACATAAAGGGAATCTTTGTCGATGATATTCACATTAAAAAAGTTTCGACATTACCTACTCGCCAACCCTTTCACATTCTTTATAGGTCACCATACATTAAAATATCTAGTTAATAAACCGATTCACGAAGGAAATATTTTCCGTTGGTTTCTATCATTCCAGGAGTTTGAATTTGACATAATTGTTCGACCTGGGAAAAATAACGTCTGACCTAACCCTCTATCTCGGCTTGAAACAGGAGAAGACCTGATAGGCATAGACCAAAACCTCCCAGATGCACATCTATTTCGAGTCAAAACTTCTCCAAAATATCTAAAGGATATAGAAAAAAATTTGGAAGACCTAAAGGATCTAGAGGATCTCCCGACAAATAAAAATAATGTGCTATCCCTAAAAGCAACACCATTCACCATTATAAATGGATATCTGTACAAAATGGGACCCGATGATATCCTAAGGATATGCACTCTAGAGCATGAAAGAGAAGACATTATCAATGAGGCTCACGTAGGGCCAACTGGGGTCCACTTCCAGGTCGACACGACAGCTCAAAAGATACTTTAGGTGGGTCTTTGGTGGAAGAGTTTACATAAATATTGTCAGGATCAGGTTAGGAAGTGTGATAGTTGTCAAAGGATAGGACCATTGATAGTGTGATAGTGCGTTAGGACCGTTGATCTCAAATCAATAAGAACGGTTGATATTTGGAGAAGGTAAGAAAGGAATATAAACCAAAGTCTCGAAGTAATTGTGGACCATTGATCTCAAATCAACGAGGATTGTAGATCTTTGAAATAATTCCATTATTTGACCATTCGGGGAAATTGAGACCTTCAGCGTCTAAACTCTCGAAGCCCAAAGTCTCAGAGACACATGGCACTCATACGTCAGGACACAAGGTAGTCATTTCAGGATGCCACATCACTTCGAGCCCGTACTACTCTGGGAGTTATAGAAACTTTTCATCTAAAGGCTCTCGAACTCCGAAATGCCGAAGTGATAAGAGACTACCACGACACCTCAGGAAAAGGTCACTCCAGGAGATATTCATGCTTCGCATTCAAAATCTCTCGAGCTCTAAGAAATTGGCGCCATCGCTAAATCAGATAAGGGAAGTTATAATATGGCAGATGGATAGAAATTTAGCAGGGGTGCTAAAGTAGCAGGGTCAATCGGATCACAGATTGCAACATGATCAACGACCACACTTCATTGCGGGGATAGAAATTGCCTGAAGGTTAACATCCTTGAGTGGTCCCACAATCAAAAACATGGTATTTTTGGAGAGGTACATGGAAACTTGTGGTGGATTGCGGGGGTCAGAGCGGTGTGGACCCAAACTGCCTTTGAAAAATTCTGCAATCATGTTCTTTTATCACGTCTAATCTGAGAGCAATGCATGGAAATCAACTGGGTGTTAATCTAGATCATCAAAGGAAAGTCCCGATGAGAAGCAGAACGGTATCAGAACACGACCAGTTCATCACAGAGAAAACAAGAATGTCGAAGACTCCAGGAAAAACACCGAGAGACCTACCTCTTCCTCAAAAAAATAATGTGAAGAAGCTACCAGATACAACCAGTTATCCTCCAGTGGCCCCAAATAGTGTGCATGCATGACAATAATCATTGCATAAATCAGTTTTGTCATTGCTAGTCTTTTTCAACCACCCTGTTCGTTCTAGCACATGCATCAGTCTAGTTTAATTGCTAGTGGTAGCTTTTAATGATTCAGTTCGAGACTCTTTTAGTTTAAAAACACAATAAGTGGTCTTATGTGTTTGTTAAGAACTGCTCTTTTGATTAAGTCAAGCGTGAAGTATACATTGTTGTACTCCAGTTGTGTTTTAGTCAAGTTAATAAGTTGTTCTAAAATTTTTAATGTAGAGTTAAGACTCAGTCCCAGAGGAAGGAGAGCCTTTGCAACTCTTATAAATATGTAGTTTATGTATGTTTTGATGGTCTAAGTTTTTGGGAAAGGATAGAAATACATTAGACTGGTTGGACCCATTCTATGCATGGATTAAATCTCTCTACATGGTGAACAAACTCTTGATGACAGTGTTTCGTTCAAATTTTCATGTTTTTTTTTTATCTTATCTTGAATGCAGTTTTTGATTTGTGAAAAGTACATTTCATTTCCTTCGGCTATTGTATAACTTGTCTTTATTGATATGCAACCTGTGAAAACAACTAATGCTTGTTGAATATTTGTTTTTATCGCAACCTGAAGGAGTAATTGTGTTTTTGATATATGTTTAATGTCTTGAAATGATATTTTAAGTATTGAACTTCTTGCAATAGATTATTCATTGAGCAATTTGGTATTTCCATTTGTTTTCTATTATTTCACTTGTCTGTCATTAGTGTTCCACCAGCCAAGGAGGACCCTCATCCATATCATTTTTCCAACCCAACCATGCTCCTATCTTGGTAGAACCAACCCTCTAACTGACCAACAAAAATAAAAAATTAGCCATTCTAAAACTTGAGGTGGCCTAACTTTTCCCTTTAGCGGTCAGGGGCAGAATTCAAGACCAACAAGTACAAATCTTTCAGCATCTTGCAAATGTCGTAGTATGCTATCATGACACTCATCTGGCGCCATGGGCATAGATGTCATGAATATTTAATGATCAGATGTATATGTATATTGAGGGTGTCATCCCCAATTTTGTACTATAAACATCATATTTTTTGAAATATATATAAAAACATGGTTCTTCGGCTTAACTTATGTTACAATGTGTAAATTGATGAAAATGTTTTCTTTTATTTAGTTATGTGACAAATGCCAATGTAAAACAAAATTTTCATATGCATTGGATACATAATTATAATTTCTAGGTATGTGATGATAAGTAATAAAATCAAATTTTCGTTCCAAAGGTAGTACCTGTAGGAATCGTTGGAGTAAAGTAGGGTCACGCACATGGTAATTGTCATTCAAATGACATACTACTAACTGGGAGTCTAGGAGAACCTCTAAAGAGAGAATACCATGTGAAATGGAATCGTGCAAAAGTTCTATAACGACGCTATATTCGACCACATTTTTCATGGATGGCCCTAGGCATACGCCACTTGAAGACACCAGTAGACCCTCGAGTGAGTAAACAATCCAAGAGATGGAAGCCAAGTTCTGTGTACGATGACTAGCCCCATCTACAAATCCTAAGTAGACCGAAGAGTTCGTTGACATCTTCCAACCAAGGGAAAACTCGATAAGCAAGTTGAAGATAAAAATAAAGGGAAAATATATATACACTAAATTACATTAGTATAAAAAGAGTTGCACTCAATCTTGGGGCTCAAGAATAATATATTTTCAAATAGATCCCATTCCTGGGCTCGAACAACATGTTCCCTTCATAATCTTCTAATTCATAGGCTCCTTTTTATAATACACGTCGCACGATATAGGGACCGTGCCACATGGATTTGAACTTGCCTGCCCCCAGTGGTTCTTTGGCTTGATCATATATAAAGACCAAGTCACCCTCAGCATACTGCCGAGGACAGACAGACTTATCGTATTGGACCTTGTCATGTATTTTATTCGCTTTGATAGCCGTAGAGGCATCTCGATGTTTCTCATCTAGACTCTCTAGGTGCACAAGGCGTTGTTTGAGATCGAAAGTATCAGGTAGGAGCACAACTTCCAATATAATTGAAGGGATCTCGCATTCTATAGGTAAGTTTGACTCCACATCATGTACTAAATGGAAAGGAGAAAAACCAGTGGAAGTCTTGACTGAGGTTCGGTATGCCCAAAGTGTTGGATACAACATGATATGCCAGTCTGATTTTCTCTGGTTGACAGTTTTATGAAAAATGGTCTTGAGAGACTTGTTCACGACCTCTACTTGTCCATTTTCTCGGGGTAGTAAGGGTAAGAATGACCATGCTTAAACCCTAGTTTAGATGCTAGTTCTTCCATCATTTCATTATGAAAGTGACTGCCATGACCAGTGACAATCTCACTAGATATTCCAAACATCGATATAATTTTATTGAATACGACAAAGGGGACAATATTCCCATTAGATTTAACTATAGGAATGGCCTCGACCCACTTAGTAAAGTAGTCTATGACCATGTAATGTGTTGAGTCCCCCCAGCCGAAGTTGGGTTTCAATCCATAAAGTCCACCCCCACTTGGTGAAGGGACTGACAATAATGAATGTACGGAGAGGGGATGGATACGAATGCATTTTTCGAGTGAACACCTAGAAGGGGTGACACTTCTTAACCACTTCAACACAATATTTAAGGATAGATGCCAAAAAATAACCAGCTCACAAAAATTTTTAGGCCATCACAAGCCCGGATAGATGACCACCACAAGCCCCACTGTGACAATTGTTTATAAAAGACTCGGCTTCTTCATGAGTTAAACAATGACGCAGGATATTTTCCACTCCTCGATGATACAATGTGTCATCGACGATAAGGTATTTCTTAGCTTGGTATCATATACGTCATCGATCTTCTCGCGAGAGATGCCAAGGGAACCTCAAAGTTTGAAGATAGAGAAAAATATCTCCATACCAGGGGTTTGATGATGAGACAAGGGAAATGTGTTCATCCGCAAATGAATCAAGATGAATAACATCCTCATCTAACCGAGGGAATTCAGATAACAACTCTCCAAAAACTAGTGATATTTTGGACTTCGCAGAAGCAAAATCGAGATCAAACTCTTGTAGAATGCCAATACATTTATTGTACTTTCCCCCTATGATATGCCTCATAAGGACGTATTGAAATGGATTGACACCGACTAACACAATAGTTTTTCAAATAAATACACAATGTCGTAATCATTTGACTGTGTGAACAACAACCAAAGCTAGCTTTTCAACATGAGAATATTTGAGTTCAGGGCCGACTAAGTTTTGACTAAGATAGTAAATGATGTGCTCACATAGCTCATCATCCTCCTAAACCAACACCATACCAATCGTCTCTTCGAACGCAGAGACATAAAGAAAGTGATCCCTACTGTATTCTAGAGACTTCAATAGAGGCATCGATACCAAGTCTTTCTTCAAAGCATCGAAGGATTCCTGGGCTTGCTCTTCCCAAATAAAAGGTCTGTCCTTCTTCAAGAGACACATGAAACCCTTATTAATATTGGCATATTTCACTATAAACCATCTTAAAAATTTAGCTTTCCCCTGTAAACCTTGAAGTTAGAGAACAATGTGTAGGGGAGGAAATCAAAGTATTGCCTCAACCTTTAACAGATCTACCATGATCCCATTCTTAGAGACTAAAAATCCTAGAGGATGATCTGACCTAATGCAAATGATGCATTTATGAGGGTTCAACTGGATCTGATAATGGTGACATCTTTCAAAGACTAGCCGAAGGTACTTAGGGTTACCACTCTCTTACAGGAGTAAGAATCAAGATCGTCAAGATAGGATTCAACTATATGCTTAAGATCGTGAAATGAAAAGGTCATAGCACGTTGGAAGGTTTCTCTGACATTCTTAAGGCCGAAAGGAATCTTTTGGTATGCGAAATTACCCCAAGGGAAAATAAATGTCATCTTGTGTTGGTCCTCGGGTTTAATATGAATTTGGTTATACCCTGAAAATCCATCCATGAAAGAAAAAACTTCACTTCCCACACACTCATAGAGAATCTGATCGATGAAGGGTGTCAAGAAGTTGTCTTTAGGACAAGATTTGTTCAGGTAATGAAAATCCATTCATATGTGGATGGTTCCTTGCTTTTTATTCACAGGAATGGGATTGGATACCCATTTATTCAAGGGAATCGGGTAGATAAAGCTTACATTAAGCAGTTTTTCTACCTCTGCCTTAATAGCAGGGGCCTTTCGGGGATTGAAAACTCTAAGATGTTTTCGAAAAGGCTTAGCATCCGGGTAAGTTTTAATCTCATGTTCGACAATTCAAGGGTCGATTCCTGACATCTCTTCATATGACCAAGAAAATACATCTCGAAATTCCTTGAAGAGTTTTGTGTAGATAAGCATTTCTTCTGGTGAACAACCCTCACCGATGTATAAATTTTCAATATTTCCAGGGATATAAGAGATATCGATCGTGACGGTAGGGGATATACTTTCCATGTTGACTTTGATATAAATTCCATGTGTATCAAGTGGAACTACGGTGTGACCAACTATCTCGCTCAAAGTAGATCTAAAATCATCTTGCTCGATTCTGGCAAGCTCTGGGAGGAAATAAGAGCGATGATGCATATCATCCCAAGGTTTTTTAGAAGCATTCATGGCTTCAATGATAGCTTCATTCAAAGGAAAAGTCTCATTGAGGCAGTCATGTGAACAAGATGATGAAGTGGCCCATACGGGCTCCAGAACATGATCCTCCTCGTTCGTCTGCGATGTAACATGATCCATATCGGTGAAAGAATCAAGAACAAATTGATACGCAATCTATGATGCCGATAGTGACATGGCCATTCCAGAATGTAACTGACCTTCACAAGACATCGTCGAGGAAGGTAGGGTCCAAGGATTATTAAAAGAGGAAGTGCAGAAAGGAACAAACCTCTATGATGAAATGAGCCTACTGGACATGGTATATATATGGTGAGCTAGTGCCATGAAGTCGAAGGTACCCATAAGGGATGAATACATTATGACACCGATATTCTCAGTTGTCGGCTGAGAATTGTTAATCACGAGGATCGATGGTCCAACAAATGCATTAGGGCTAGCGTGCACAATGGAAAACTGGTCGATCGTCACGATCTTCCCATCATGAGGAAAAAAAAGAGCACAGAAAATGAACAATACGATTGTAGTCATAACGTAAGTCCAATTGCGTCCTAGTAACAAGTTATAGCCGAGGGGCGCATCAACCACCTCGACATCCATCTCCACCGTCTTCCCACCTAACTAGACCGGAAAGGCAGGAAGAATATCGTGAGGGAGGAAGAAACGATCGTCAAAAGAAGTCAACATGTTCGGAGACTGAGAAAGGGTTAGAGAATCGAGGGCTTTCCAACAGACCAGGGACATCACACATGTTGCATCGCCTTCATCAACAACAATATGTTTGATGGTATACTTCGAGTAACCCACATGCATTTGGAATTCCACATGGTAAGGAAAGAGAGGCTTCACAACTGTGATGTCAAACTTGATAACTTTCGAGCCACAAGGATATAGGGCTCCTAATGTAGATAACAAGGCATTCCTCTGTCAAGGACACATCTGGAGTATCTCCATAGCCTACATCGCACAAGGGGTTTGACCCAAGTCCTCAACAATAGATTAATTCTGGACGGCTCTGGAATTAGGATTATGGGTAGAGCTCTTGAGTAATCCTTCAAAAATATGAGGTTGGGGCTCTGTTTTTTCGATCTGTAAGGGAATCTCCAAAATAGGGGGAGACTCTAGACTAGGTATAGTCTATGGAGAACTGTAATCGAGAGACCAAGTGGCTATATTAACCTCAGATTTAACCATATTGATGCATAAACAATCACCGTCTTGCGTCAGTGGGTTTTGACTCCCACTCACCACATTTCCAGCATATGAGGAGCTCGAGGCCATGAGTTGGTTATGTGGAAAAGGATTAGTAAGGATGGCGGGTGGTAGAGATAAAATCCTTGTAGATTCCACAGGTTTGGGGCATAAATGGGTAAGGTGATCGTATGTAGAAAGATTACAGGGAAACTTCACCTTGTTCCTTTCTTTCTTACCCTCACCAACATTATTATTCATCTTCTCATTATTACCATTTTCCTTGGGTTTATTATTATTCTTCCCACCCTTATGATTATTATTACATCCTTTCTTTTTATTCCTTCTTAGTTCCTAGCTACCATTTGGGTAGTCAACGATTGCATAGAATGTACATCCGTCGACTAATTGGTATTGGAGGACACAGATGAAGGTGTCCCTCCTACAGACTGGTTTAGAGACAACTATTTCAAATGGCTTGTCACCGAGTCTGCGGATTTCACATTGGAGGAGCCTACAATTCCATCGGCATGAGGCCCAGGATTTTTTCTAGGGTCATAATTTGACCATGGTGCATCTGGAAGAATCTCATATAACATCCCAGACTGAGCATATATAAGATCTAACTGTTGGGATTTGAAAATCGCTTCTTCCTCAGATGTAACCCTGTATGTAGAAATATCCTTCAAAATTTAAGGATGTAGAGACTTAAGGAACCACTCTAGCAAGAAATCTGAGGTTATGCAGGTCTTGATCAACCTCTTCCATTTACGCCACTCTAGATGTGATTGAGATATGAGTGGCTTTGTCTTGGCGTAAGTTCGACAGAAATTCTAAGCCAACATCGTAACAAACCGACAATTGGAAGTGGTTGAGGAATACTAAGACCATCTGAATAAAGGTTGTGTATGACCCCCTAGGTAGCTCAATATACCATTTTGTGGCAAGCCCCATAAGGGTGCGTTGAAAAAATCTTAACCGAATAGAATCGTCGTTAAGGGAATCCAAAGAGAACCAAAGGTGAAAAGTAGTAACATGATTAGCAGGATCTTCACCATTATTGCCTTCGAATTTTGGAATATCTGAAGGAATCTTGGTGGGAACGAGGGGCCATGTCGGATCATGACACACAATATCGTTCATTAACTTAGACAAGTCTGGCAGATTGAACATGGCCAGAAAAGGGATACGGGGTTGCGGTATCTGGCCCCAATCTCCCTCGAAAGATTATTGTTGGGGAATCACATCCCATCCAGGGTTATGGTAAGCACCATGGCCCTATCTGGGATTGTAAGACCCTCCTTTGGACTGATTCATAAAGGGTTGGTTGGGAACCATTCCAGTAGGAATGTTCTGATGAGGGTTGTAAAAACTCCCCCCAACTAGAGTGGCTCCAGGTTAGGGGTTGCCCAAGGTAAGAAACTGAACTCCCCTGGGTGTGAATCCGGAGGATAAAGGTGGATTATTCATTCCAAACATGTTTTTCATAAACGGTACAGAGGAGGTGGGTATAAAAGACAAATCATAATTAGTAATTTGTCCGCTAGGTTGGTTACTCCATCCAAAAGTAACAAGATTAGACCTAGGGTTAACAAGAGGAAAGCGTCCAACAATAGGAGTTGTTTGAGGGACGTGAGTACCACCAAACGAGAATGGAGTATGTGGAGGAGTTGTGCCCCCAAGTCTAATGCTAGTATTTGTACGAGTCATTGGGATGGAGTTTGAAAATTACGATGTGAATTTTGGCATACCATAGGAAAAAGGACTAGAGGCCATAGGGATGGACTGAACATTATATCCTATTGAGTGACAAAGAGGCCCAAAAGGGTTCATGGATATAGGTTGGGTATTCACTATAGGATGGGTAGAGGTGATGATAGGCACCTCTGACACTACAACCATTGTGGTTGAAGGTGTCAAAGGGGTACCATTAACTATAGTAGGTGTGGGAGTCGAAGGAAACCCAATATATTTTTGACTCGATTCAGTACTCATCCTTGTATGATCACAAGTCTGATAAGTGGAGGTGTGTGTACCAAGTTTGATAACTTTATGCCTTTTAGAAGGAAAAGACTCAAAATGTGGTGGTAACTGTAACAAACGACAAGACCTGCAGGGAAGTTGGTCTGGCTCCACGATGAATCAAGAATCTTGATATAAAAACCAAATCCTAAGGCCAACTAGTAATCAAAGAGCACACCAAAAATAATCAAATGACCAATATGCACACAAACAAGATAAAGTGGCTGAAAGGGGCCTCCCTGTCTAAAGTAGTCATGCATCTCCCAAGAGGGGGTTGAGACTCCTCTGCTAAATATCGAAGGTATAAAAATCAATTATAAGGGCCCTCGTGGGCTTAACAACCAGTAGATCAGATCCCCCTGGAGAGGTAATCCTCCATAAATTTTTTGTGTTGTTCGACCCTTATCTGACCCAGGGTACCTGCAGAATAACCCCTGCAAGTAACCTATGTGGTACCTATTTCAAGCAACTAAGAAACCACGATATAACCGATGCACATGTGAATAGTTGTAAGACAGGTCCGCCATATGGGTAGGGTAACAAAGCCTGAAACCTTGAAATCACCACTTGTCACAGAGGTAAAGGTACTAGAAAGATCCCCATATATGAATAGATCCACAAAAATATATCCGACGCTAAGAAGGTATTGGGGGGGTATCCCTTCAACCAACTTCATGCAACCTCGTGCTTAACTCCAGTGTAAGCGTAGCCTCCTGATATTACTGATTATATAATGGATTTCTCCACTCCCTTAGTCAGACACATATGTTGATTTAATAGCCTTAGAGAAGTTTACTCACAAAATCCTATTCCAAGGCTCTAAATCCTAAGCTAGTTTGTGCACCCTAGAAAAATAAAATCGTTACTCATCAATTTTAAATTATAGTGTTACTTTTACTGGCCTTGCTTACTCAAAAAGGTGCAGTCATGAACCTAGTGATGTTATGACTCAACAAGTAAAATAAATGAATATTAATAGAATGCAAAGTCCTAACTTCAATTCCAAAATAAATGATATTCTTTTCAAAATGCAATTCTCAATTTAGTTCTACAATTCTAAAAAATACACACTCTTCCTTTACATGTACTAAGATCAATGATAAGGACTCAAAAGATCAAATGCCAACAATGTAAAATGCCTAATATTTTTTCATTTTCAATATAAAGAATGAAAATGCAAGGACTGAACAACAACTTGATATAAAAACTCTACTGTATGTAAACATATACAAACCAAGTAGGTTATTAAGGAGTAAACACCCATCCCAAGATGCCAGGACAATCAAATGAAAAGGATGATGAGAAAAGTACCACCCAAAAATTCAACCAAAGAAAGGTTTCATGTCATTCCACATACACTTAACATTCATAACAGAGACCCAAGAAGACTCAACAATCATCAAATCCTACCCAACAACCATCAAACCCATAAACCAAGCAACAGAGGGTGATGTACATGACTGTTCAAGGAAAAAGCACATATATACACCTCTTGCAGAAGGACAACACACGTATGTATGTGACTGTCAGGAAAAAACCCGTGTATATGTGTCAAAACACAACCAAGATAAGGAGAAGGCTAAGAAACTCAAACCCAAAATGAATAGAGGCTATCAAGCAGTCATACAACAAGAAACTCAATATAAACGAGAGAAATATAAGGAGAAAAACACTCCAAACCCTAAAAAATAAGATCCTATCGCCAGTATGGTCGCCAATTCTGTTACGAGGAAAATCTCTCTATGGCTATGGGTAAACCACAACAGAAGAAAATGATTGCATAAATCAACTCTAAACCCAGGTATGCTATATAAACAAATATGCCAGCAACACAAGATAAAAGGTGTATCTCGTCCATACGTTCGATGAAGTCCACCGTTGAGCACTTGAATCAAAGAAATAAACCTGCAACTTGTCCTCAACAACCAAGAAATGAAATCATATGGTGATAATATATAATGTTATCACATTCAATAGCATAATCCATCAACATTCATAACAAATACGCCCATGGAATAAAAAATAAAATATTTGTAAGATATTAATTGGACTAGAAACAAGTATTTCTATTAAAATGTAATCAACAAAAGTGAATGAATTACAAACTTTTTGTGTCATCATGGTTCGGAACTGAGAAACTAAGTCCCTTCCATCTAGGCCTCCACCACTTCAATCCTCCACCAAAGGCAAGCTCATATAAGAGAGAAAATGAGGTTCTCAATCATGTAGGGAAGAGCTTGGGGGTTGAGCAATGTGTTGAGACTTAAAAGGACAAAGGGATGCAGACTCAATATGAAGTGAATAATTTTTCCAGAGTAATTTTTCTCTCAAAGTTGAATTCTTCTCCTCTTTTCGATAGCTCAGATTTGGCCCATTTGTAGCCTTCAAGTGGAACTGAAGGGTCGAGTCAAAATGTTTCCAATATATGGAAGGCCAAGGATCATCGATCTCATGACATGACATGGAAACCTGACACCATTTTTTTAATTTTGGGCAGAAATCCCGATGTACGTGGGTTGTAGTGGTGCAACCTACGTATACACAAGTTTTACTATAGGTAGGGCGTGTATATGTGGAAAAATAATGTTTTTATCTCTGGGATTTTCAAAAAGGCACTTCAATTCTGCATAGGGAAATGGAAAAAGGCCTTTTGTGCAAGTTTGTATAGGGTGAGGCAAATCTTTCTATAACAACAACAGACAGATTAAATTTTTTTACGGTCAAGACCGATAGTCAATTAAGATCAACAAATCTTGTGCATTCGAAATTTCAAAACCGCGAGAGGTTTTAACCACAAAGAAATATGAATTTTTAATCCGAGACTTCGGCGTTCGAGCGTCCAATATTGCTATTTTTTCAATCCAAAATATCCTTGAAACCTGAATTGTCGAAGTGGCTTCCACATCACTCCGGGAGATTGTCACTCTAGGAGATTTTAATCTAGAGAAAACACAGTTCTCCGAAGTGCCGGAGCCCCCAAAGTGGCGAAGTGTTAGAGCCCCTTTCTCATAAACTCTTTTTTAGCTGATGTGTCATATTCCACCCGTCAATTGATTTCATATGACATGTGGCACTCATTTCAGGTACTTTGGTTACATCATCTGCGCTATTTCAGGTGACACATGTCACTCTCATTTTTATGACACGTCATCAATTGTGACAACATGTTTCCACATCACTCCAAGAGATTTTAATATAGAGAAAACAAAGTTCCCCGAAATGTAGTATCTCTGAAGTGTCGAAGGGCCAGATCCCCCAAATTCCTGAAGTCTTAGATGATTAAAGCATCTTAATCTTTGGTGAATTTTCTTAGTGATAAGAATTGGTTAATTAATTCACGAGTTTGGTCATTCAGGAGATAGTTATACTCTTCATTCAAAATCTCGCAAACGTCGAATTGCTGACGTTGCTTATCCTCATTAATTTCTTGCATTAAATTATTCTTTAAACAGGGGCCAAACGAAGAAAATTCCATGTTACAAGTGAAGCTATAGATTTTCATGTCTCAAATGAATTTCTAAATTTATCCATTCTACAACATCAGATTACTCATCAGGAAGCAACTCAGATTCAAAGGAACCTGAGGTAGTTCGCGGGTATGACATGAGGATGAGGAGAAGCAGAACAATAGCAGACCACAACCAGTCCATCACAGAGAAAGACAAGAAGAAAGGGTCGGTTACGGTCAAGACATAAAATATTGATTAAAGTCAACAAGTATAAGAACTGAATATTCATATCTGGACCCTGCAACACCACAACTAGGAATTAGGGAAGTTGTACTCTAAACTACGAAAAAGGTATCCAAGACTCTAGAAGAAGTACCATAAGACTTTCCTCTTCCTCAAGGGGATAATGTGAAGAAGTCTATCTAGTTATCCCCCAGTTAGCCTCCAAAAATGTGCATGGATATAAGAGATTGACTTAGAATCTAGTTCTATCAGTCCTATCTAGTTCTCTCAAAGACTTGATTCGATTCAACATATGCATCGGTTTGGTTTATCATTAGCAACATTTTTAGTTATTTAAGTTCAAGAAATTTTAGATTAAGTCATAATAAGTGGTCATTTATGTGTGATATGAACCACTCCTCTTTTATTAAGTCAAGCTCGAAGTATACATTACTATACTCCAACATTATTTATTTAAGTCAATAAGTTGTTCTCTAATTGATAATGTAGAGTTAAGCCTCAGTTCCAGATGGATGAGAGCCTCTACAATTTGATAAATATGCAGATTTTGTATGTTTTGAGGGTTCATATTTTGGGAAAAGAATACAATACATCAAATTGGATGAATCTGTTCTATGCATGGATTAAATGTCTCTACCTGGTGAATATACTCTTGACGACATTGTTTTTGTCCAAATCTACATGTGTTTTTATCTTATCTTGAATGAATTTTTTTTTATTTGTGTGAAGAAAATTTCATTTCCTTCAACTATTGTATAACTTGTCTTTACTAATATGCAACCTATGAAACAAAAAATAATTTGGTGAAGATTTGTTTCCATTGCAACCCATGGGAGTAATTGGGTTTTTGATACATGTTTAATTTCTTGAAATGATATTTTAAGTATTAAACTTCTTGCAATAGGTTATTCATTGAGTGGTGTTATAGGATAAGTCTGTAGGTGCAGACACTAACCGACCTCCCTAGATCCACCTGGTATCTAGAACAAAATAGGACAGAATAATACACTTTCCCTAGATCTAGCCTATTGAATGAACTCAGAGATAAGGGCTATGGACATACCTTATGAACGCTTTCCTTATGTCTCTATTGTTCCAAGCTTTTCTTCAATTCTCTTATCCCGTCCAGATCACAACAAAATGAACCAATCGAAGTAAAGACAAGTTAAGATATTCAATGACTAGTCTATACATATGATCAAGGAATTATGTAATAAAGTGACATCATCTTTATGGGAAAGGGACATATTACTGTATTTCATTAATTGAAAGAGAAACTTACAACCTGAGCCTTGATGTCATATGTCTCCTTTCGATGGCTTCTGGCTTTGACACACACACTTGCTCATGCATGAAGAAAATCAACCACATATGATGAACTTGTTGTTGTCTCTTGCTGCTGTAGCATCAGTCCTCCATACAGTTTTGCACTAATTCTCTAATCAATCCTTTGCTAACTTGCTGATCTTCTTGACTTAACCCTTTCCATGAGAAATCTCCTCAATATATAGGAAGATATAGATTAGTTACTTGGATAGGGAATGATCCCAAGATATGTGGAATGTCAGTACTTGAGTAACCACTCGAAAGCCAACTCATCTTTCTAGAAGATTCTCTTCTAGAAGATTTGAGATCTTTATCATTTTCCCCTTTAAAATCATGTCCGCACCCTAACCATGAGCACAGTGCGGGAAGTTCGCACCCTAGCTTAAGGTAGCCTGTGGGAAACAGTCATTCCCGCAGGTGAATGTATAAGCAGCCTGCGAACATGTTTCAAAGTATGAATTCTGGAATAGGACAACTGTAACTTTTCTCAGGAAAGTATTCTTGGTAAAGAGATTGATTTTCCATCACCATGACATCATCATGACATCATCACAATGACCAAATTTGTGGGTAACAGAATGCCCCCCAAAGTCTGAGAGTGGAACCAGTGACAGTCGATAGACTTTGTAAGCTGCATGTGTGTGTCAAGAACCAAAAGCACATCTAATCAGAGACTTGCAAACATCTAAGCATCAACAGAATATCATATATATCAATTCCGAGGTAGGCATTCCCATACTCAGATCATAGACTGATGACATCATAAACTAAGGTCATGGACACCAATCCTACAATGTGGATCCATGCCGTCACTATATAGCACAGCCACCTGAATACACTGCGGATCTGTGCGACAAATTTTCAGTCAAGACGACATAGCCACGAATCATACACAGTGGATCTATGTGTCGCAAATCATGTATACTCCATCGCAACCTAGATCACAAATATAATATCCAGGGTCTTAAATCTCGTCACCCAAAGTACGAATCTAACCATGTGATTACATGTGTCGAAGTCGAACATGGTAGAAACCACTTGATTACCGGTCATTGATGTATACCGTTAACAAGTGCGAGGGAAATCACCATTAATGTCAATGATTCCCAAGGTACTATAGTACAATCCATCGACTGTGAATAAATGAGTTGATGTCGAACACTCGACGGAATCTCTCGATCAGGGGTCAATAATGTAAACTCACTGTCGAAAGCGAGAAACTTACCATTGAGGCATGCAAGCTTCAAGGTACTGAATAATTTCTAAGTCTTAATTCCGGATAATGTGATGAAGTCGACAGAACAAAACTCGTCACAGGAGGGCCTTGATGTATCCCACATCAGTGACACGAAATGAGTAACAAGATTTGTAAGTGAAACAGAGCATGAGACAATTGGACTTTGGACACAGGGAAGTCCAACACAGAATGAAAGTATAATTGCAGATGGCCGACTCAATAGAGGTTTGGACTGCTCTTGAACATATGGACGACACGACCAATGATTTGGCAGCATTGACTCAAAGATGACACATGGAAAAAACTTTGTTATTGAATCGAATGAGAGACAGATGGATTTCCCAAACCAGCTTCAAATGATGAAAAGAGGGTGTCATGTTCAAGAGTGACACTTACTGCCAATTAACACAAAAACGAAACATATCCCTTTCCCAAATTCCCCCCCACCATTTCTGGCAAGTACCTCTTTATTTTTACACAAGCTTGAAGAGGATCACATATGCTTGTTGATATAAGCTCATCCTTCGGACGAGTCCCTCGGAGTATTTTTAACGAACC
>ML817195.1:308899-319019 GCA_009831015.1 Picea engelmannii | reverse complement strand
GAATTTTACACTCCCTAACTCGAGATGCTATTGTGTGTTTTTGAGCTTTTGGAGAGTGTGTCTCTCTTCCTACTCCAAAGCACTAGCCTAGCTAAATGTTGGTGTAAAAGAGCCCTAGAAAAGAGTTACTAGATCAATTTTAACATTATGCAATGTTTTTACAGGCTGTTGTTTACTCAAAGGCAATGGAAATGAAACTCGTGATGTATGACTCTGACCCAAATAATGCAAGGATATGATGAAATAGAATTCATTTCATTCAATGAATCCTAGTTATGGGAGAGAGAGATTAATTTCCGAATCAAACTCAATACTAGAATGCACATGTAATGCTCAATGTCCTTTCAGATGCCAATGCAAACAATCATGTAGCAATGAACAATGTCAAAATGTCTTTTTCAAAACTTCAATACTCTTAAAACTTTGATTTTCGATGTTCTTGCAACAAGCAAAAACTAAACTTGAAAGAAAACATGCAGTTCACTTTCCAAGAAGAACTCTGAATGATGAGAAAAGAAAATCAAAATATAAAGATTCAATTAAACAACCCAATCCAAAACTTTCAATGAAAGCAAAAACAAAAGCAAACCAAAAAAACTTCTCAATGTAAATGAAAAAATTTGTCCTTTCAAACCAACAAGTACAAGAGAAACACCAAACACTCAACTCTCAACCAATCCCTGGTTCTCAGTGAGTCAGATGCACTCAACTCTATAAAACAGAGAGAATGACAAGGCCAACAAAAGCTAAGAAATGAAAGTCAAGTTTCAAAGGCAAGAAGACCTAAAAAACCTAGATCGGTTCTAGCAAGTCAATTATAGCAAAAGATAGGTAAGTCACTGATTCAATAATCCAAAGAAGTCCAAATCAACATAAATGAGCTATTGACAGGGTTAAAACTTGAATTCAAAAAAAAATAAAAAACTGTTCGCAGGCTGGTGTGGGACACAGTGCGAGAAACTAAGGTTCCTGCAGGCCACTTTGATGCAGCTTGCGAACTATCCGCACTGAAACATATACACAGGGTGCGAACAGTCAAGGTTCTCACAGGCTGCTAATGGACACAGTGCGAGAATCCCTGAAACTAAAGAAAAATTTGAAAGAGCAAGAAAAAATTGAATTGTCTTATAAACCCAGAAGGTCTCTCAGGGTATCTTGAGGAATCAGAGACAGACAAATCAAGAGAAAAATGCAAACAGAGCAAATGGCCACAGAAAGTTTAAAAACCAAAAAGACAAAAAGGGATAGATCCCCAGCGGAGTCGCCAATTTTGTTATAGGATAAGTCCGTAGGTGCGGACACTAACGACCTCCCTAGATCCACCTGGTATCTAGAACAAAACAGGACAGAATAATACACTTTCCCTAGATCTAGTCTATTGAATGAACTCAGAGATAAGGGCTATGGACATACCTTATGAACACTTTCCTTATGTCTCTGTTGTTCCAAGATTTGCTTCAATGCTCTTGTCCCGTCCAGATCACAACAAAACGAACCAATCAAATTAATGACAAGTTAAGATATTCAATGACTAGTCTATACATATGATCAAGGAATTATGTAATAAAGTGACATCATCTTTATGGGAAAGGGACATATTACTGTATTGCATTAATTGAAAGAGAAACTTACAACCTGAGCCTTGATGTCATAGGTCTCCTTTCGACGGCTTCTGGCTTTGACACACACACTTGCTCATGCATGAAGAAAATCAACCACATATGATGACCTTGCTGTTGTCTCTTGCTGCTGTAGCATCAATCCTCCATACAGTTTTGCACTAATTCTCTAATCAATCCTTTGCTAACTTGCTGATCTTCTTGACTTAACCCTTTCCATGAGCAATCTCCTCAATATATAGGAAGAGATAGATTAGTTACTTGGATAGGGAATGATCCCAAGATATCTGGAATGTTAGTACTTGAGTAACCACTCGAAAGCCAACTCATCTTTCTAGAAGTTTCTCTTCTAGAAGATTCAAGATCTTTATCATTTTCCCCTTTAAAATCATGTCCGCACCCTAACCATGAGCACAGTGTGGGAAGTTCGCACCCTAGCTTAAGGTAGCCTGCGGGAAACAGTCATTCCCGCAGGTGAATGTATAAGCAGCCTGCGAACATGTTTCAAAGTATGAATTATGGAATAGGACAACTGTAACTTTTCTCAGGAAAGTATTCTTGGTAAAGAGCTTGATTTTCCATCACCATGACATCATCATGACATCATCACAATGACCAAATTTGTGGATAACAAGTGGTTTGTTGTTTCTCATTGTTTTTACTTCTATTATCTCACTTGTATGTCATTTTGTGCCACCATACAAGGAGAACCCTCATCCATATCAATTTTTCAGCCCAACCATGCTCTTGTCTTAGTAAAACCAACCCTCTAGCTGAACAACAAAATAAAAAAAACCAACCATTCTAAACTTGAGGTGGCCTAGCTCTTCCCTTTAGGAGTCAGGTGAAGACTTTAGGACCAACATCTTCTGGCACCATTGTCGGGGAACAAAGTAACAAAATATATTTCCCTGGGAGAATGATAATGATCATATCTAAACTTTGATGGTGAACAAAGATCAGACAAATTCAGACTGCCATATTTCACCTGGCGACTCCACTGAGTAAACTTCAAAAAATAAATATTGGCTCCCGGAAAAGGACTCAAGAGATCCAAATTTAAGAACATGAAATACACTAAGGCTCATCCCAACCTCGAGAAGGACATAGTAGTCTCTGAGCCAGAAAAGAAGCTAAGACAATCCACCTTAGCTCAGATATATACCTCATCCCTCAAGGGTAAAGTTGCACCCAAAGAGTCCACTTTTCTTCATTATCACAAGTAGCTTGAATTTTCCATCCCTGAGAATCACAATTCCAAGGAACCTCAGACACCTTACACTCCTACCTCTACTTCATCATCTAGTCCAACATCCACCCTTGCATCTCCAATCAATCTTCATATTCTTATTTCCCAAACAATGGTTGTTAACATGATGGATGCCACAATTGTTGCTAGATACACACCCCTAGTTTTTCCCGTAGTATTTGTAATGTCCCTTTCCAAATAGGAGCTCCAGAGAGGAGGCTTAATGGTCTAAACCGCCCTATTAGACTATATCCATGGCCAAAGAGGGGTAAACATGGTTACTAGAGGTCACTCCAGTCATAGGTGTTATATTCGGAAAGTGACATTGAGCTAAAAAGGGTTAAAATTACTTTTAAGTCATTATGAGCTAAAAATAGAAGTCAACAGTGAATTAGGGTTTCAACAGTGATTTAGGGTTTTGGAAGTCAACAGTGAATTAGGGTTTCAACATGATTTATGGTTTTGGAAAGCTATAAAGGAAGGGTCAACAACTTAATTTATCATGATGCAGATTATGACTTTTCATTGAGGAGAAGAGGCGCATCTCAGGAGAGATAGTTTAGTGTATTCCAGGAGGAAGACACCAGTTGGCTGATTTCGGTGTTGAAAGACACACCCTAGTCACCGAGAAGATCATCCAGGTCTTTCATCATTCTTCATTGATTCCGCAATGCTCCGATATTCTGGGTATTATCTTTTAGTTTATTATTTGTATTCCGGCTAAGATCCTTTTGTCTTTTGATCTAGCCGAGTGTTGTTATTTTATTCAACTGCAGTTGCTTATTTGTATTCCAACTGTTGTGGTGGAAAATCCCCCTATAGACCAGCATTTAGGGCTATATTATGCATGCAGATAAGACCAAAAGAATCCTAATTTCTACCATCATCCCAAACCTAATTCTCATTTCTTTTAAGCAAATACATGGTTAAATGAACATACCTTGTTCTGGACGTTCGATGTCGATCCTTCTTCACGCTTGATCGCTTGTTGGCAGCTATCCTCCCAAGACTGACCTGCATACAAAACAAGCAACACACTCTACATGCATTTTTTCTAAAGTTTAATGGGTTAGAGATTCAAACATATATTCACTAAACTATGAAGAACTCATATAGTGGGACGGGAAAATAATTTCTTTATTATTAACTTTAATGAATCAACTTACAATGTCGAGACCAACCACCGCTCTGTGAACTTGATCTTGGGCTCCGCTTCAAATGTCCTCCAACTTCTTTGCTCTGTATCTCTCTTTGCACAAGGATGGCTAAAGGGTTGGGACAATGGGAATGTGCAATTGGGTAGAGTTTCTTTACTATTATTATCCTCCTCCAAATGGGACCCCTACCCCTTCTTTTATAGGATAGAAGGAGCTAGGTATTTGGTCGAACCCTTGTCCATGCATGGACGGGAGTTTCAGTTAACTCACCCAAAGCTATGTGTTTCATTGACAACTTTCCTTTTTTCGTGCTTTTGTAGGTACACGCAGGATTTTTTAGGTTAGATATCATGTACACATGTGCAGTAATGGAGTAGGGTGCATAGGCCCTTATAAAAGAGGTTTTTTAAAGAGTTGTTTAGCAGTGTTTTGGCAAAGAAGGAATCTGAGATGGCCTGATGCCAGGTAAGAATGTCTGGTGAAAATTAGGGTGGCCAAAGGTGTCAAGACGTAGAGGGAAAATGCTACAGGGCTTGCGTATAAGGCATGCTTCAGATGGTTTAGTTGAGAGCAACATGGAGCTGGCATTAGGCCAAAGACGTGGCTATGTAAATGCGATTAACAAAACACACAATGGTAACGTCCTTCGATGTAAGTTTAACGAGCCCAGAGAAGGTAAGCTCAGCGGTTTTTCATATTTAGAGACTCTTAAAAAATGTAAAAGGAGACTCCATGGGGGTACCTTTTTCGAAGATAGTCTAGTCGGTTCAAAAAAGGGGTAAACTAGCACCGACAAGACATCTATTCAAAACCATTTTAACGAGTGTGAGAAAGACAATATCACTCTGCCACTTTTTCATTTTTAAGGAGTCTGAAAAAGTCTTAACCATGGACTTCGTCAGGAATGTTCTTCTGGACCAGCTTAACGAGTGTGAAAGAATAAGGTCACTCGACGATCTTTTCAATTTTAGGGAGTTTGAAAAGAGCTTAACTGTGGACTTCGAGGGGGTTCCTTTTTCGTAAGTTTAGTCCCTTAGGCCCGAAAAAGGGGTAAAATTATACCTGAGGGTACTCTTCTAGAGAATTGAAGTTCCATAGAGTATACCTTTGTTCGTATAGTTGACCGTCCAGACCGAAAAAGTGGTAAAATACCGCTGGACAGACGTGACTTCAAATTTCAGTTTAACGAGCATGAAAGGCCACAAGATCGCTCAACAATCTTTTCATGTTTAGAGGGTCTAAAAAGGGTTTAAAAGAAGACCCATTATATATTTTGGGAGTCCCGAGGGTGAGGTCAAGAGTGAAAAGGAATCATACAAATGAGGCTCAAACTCGTAATTAGGAAAAACAACAAGGACTCCCAAGCCTACAGTGATTAGAGACAGCATGGATACCATAATGCAACTGGGATATACCTAGGGAATCGATGTTCCAGTAAGCTCTACCACTAAGTCGCGACACTTCTAAAGTAGCTATGATGGTTCTGTGTCACAACCTGATGGGATCAATCCTATGGAAAAGGAAAAAGACAATGAGATACAAAAGTCAGGGTAGAAACCTAACCTACACACTCAAGTTGATCCTCGAATTTTTTTTTTTCACGGACCGTCGAAAATTACCCAAAACTCCAAAAAACTGTCTTGATACCCTCCCATGCAACTCTTGAATCACTCTAAATGGTTTTTGGTTTAAAGAAAATGATAAGGGAGGCCAAAAAAGTGACAAAAAGAGGCCAAAAAGTCTATAAATAGAAGTTGGCAGCTCATTAGCACCATTTTTGATTTGGAAATTGACTCTGGAGCCAAAACCCCCCTTTGTCAATAGTGTTGATTCCAGGAGCTACAGTGGACGAAACGAACTTTTGTCTGGACCAAGTAAGTACAAACTCTCTTATCTTGCATTTAAGTCTTTCTTTTTGCATTGGGTTTCATTTTTTAGGTGGGCATCGACCTTTAAAAGGTTGGCCCTAGGTCCACGTGGGCTGTCTCAGGACAGGCCGTGTGTACATTCGGGTAGAGTAAACTCTTCACGTGTGTACATGCGACTGTCACCATTACAGCCCGCGTGGACCCCCTTATTGAATGAAAAAAGATTAAGAAAAAGGGTTAACCCTCCTGAACCTTGGAGTTTTGCAAGATGTATGTCCACTGGAGAGAAAGAGAGCATGAAGAGGTTAGTGAGTTGGTCGGGGAAGACCCCAATGTTGTGGCTGCCTTGATGCAATGTGGGTTGCTCAAGTTTTTCTTATGTCCTTTTATGTGGGCACAACCTAGGCTACTGAATTCCCTGGTTGACTATTGGTATATGGATGCAGAGGCATTCATGTTAGAGGGGCAGTCACTGGTGCCCACAACCGAGGACATAATTTTTTTGACTGGCATCTCCAGGAGAGGGGAACTAGTCAACTTCCAGAATTTTCCTTCGGGGCCACATAACATAGCAGAATTGATAGGTATTTACTGTGCAGATGATACAAACCGCTTGAGCTCATAGGTGCCCATAAACAAGATTATTGACTTATCTCTACAGGAGATAGTGTTTCTTATTGGGCGAATCACTGGTTATGTGGCTCTACATCAGGCGTCCCGTGCATAGATGAACTGTGCAGTCCAGTGCTTAAATGCACAAATATTTGATTGGAGTACCACATTTCTTGAGTGTATGAAGAGGAAGTTGACAGATTTCCATTTGCGAACATAGAGGAACTTTGGGTTCGAGACCGTTCTGTGCTCGTTCTTCTTTGAGAGAGTTCCGAGATTTAGTCCTCGAGTAGTGGTACGAGGAAATCATGCCTCTCTTCCTACTATGTTTAGATGGGTAGTATTGCTACCATGATAGGGTGGTGGAAGGAATAATGAGTCCTTTGATGATGATTTCTTTGCCTGGCTATCGTGGCAGATCCTAGTTATTGAGGATTACCCTTATGCAAGGATTGGTTTTTTGAGGGATCCTGAGATAACCGTACCTCCTGGTGAGGAGCGAGGAGAGATGGGTAAGTCTCCATCATTGTTTTTTTTGTTAAACATATGTGATTTTTATGTTTTTTTTGTTATATATATCATTTTTTTTTTGTTATACCAGAGTATTTGATGGATACATGTTCGTTGTGTGCAGATGTGGGACCAGTGCGACCAACTGAGTATGCGAGGAACAGGCGTCGTCCTTGGCCAGAGGCCGCACCTGCCATGGTAAGGGGACCAGCAGTAGCAGAGGATCTTCCAGCCGGGGAGGCTGAGAGGGTATTGAGACGAGTCGAGTGGATCTTTACTGTGCTCACTCGCACAGTCCCTATGGCAAAGATTGAGGACCTGCCACCATCTATGCAACCTCATGTAGTGGGGGCACCACAGACATGGGTCCAGTTGTTTCGGCGTTTAGCCAACACTGTGGATCAGTATAACAGGGCCCACAAGCCCTGACCTTAGTTAGACATTTCACATTCCACAAGCACTACTTGTATATATTTTTTGAGGGCATAAGCCCCGTGACTCGTTATTGATCATATTTTTGAGGTGCTTGCATCCATCTATGTACTCTGGTTACTTTATGATATTATATATGGATTTTTATGTCTTTTGTGTCTTATGGATCATGTGTGCAAAAAAAGTATTTACATGTTTATGTGAATGTTCTTTCATATGTGTGCAATATGCCAATCTAAAATTTGATTAGCTAGAGTATTTGTAACTTGGTTTAATCTCCTAGGAACATCAAAATATGTAATATAATCAAAGTTTCGTTCTAAGAGACGTACCCTAAGGAATCGTCGGTGTAAAGTCAGATTATGAACCCGATATACTCTGTTTAACTGAGACACAACCAGTTTAGCATCGAGATAGACCTGGAGATGAGAGATACCAAATGACAAAGTGTCACGAAGCAACTCAATAACTGCACTATACTCAGTGACATTGTTTGTGGTGTCACCTAAGCATATACCTCCAGAAGATAATAACTGGCCTTGAGGTGTAATGATTACCCAAGCTGTGGAGGCAAGCCTCCAAGTGTGCCAACTAGCACTGTCTGCATACCCAATGAACAACTCGGAATCACTTGACATCTACCACAGTGACGAAAGATAACATCAACGACATGTCCATAACACTAAAAGAAACTAGAAAGTAATAGTACAAAGACTATACATATGTTACAAAAAGTTACCCATGGTGACCTACCTATGAATAATATTTCTTGAGGTAAAACCCATTTCTAGGCTCTGCCAAAGTATTCCCTTCAAATTCAACCAGACAATAAACGCCCTTTTTTAAAACCTCTTTTATGATGAAAGGTCTGAACCACATGGGTTTGAATTTTCCTGCCCCCAGGGGGTCCTTATCTTGGTCATAAACTAGGAAAAGGTCGCCTTCAAAGAAAATACGAGGACGAACAGACCTATCATACTGAAACTTGACCTTATGTTTGTGAGCCTTGTTGGCCAGGGATGCATCACGACGCTGCTCATTGAGTTGCTCCAGGTATAATAGACGCTCTTCAAGTGGAGAAGTGTCTGGCAACAATTGTACTACCAACTTTAGAGATGGGATCTGACATTTGATAGGCAAGACTACCTCCAGCTCGTAAACAAGTTGGAAAGGTGAGAAACCGGTTGTAGTCTTGACAGACGTTAGGTAAGCCCATAATGCCGAGTATAACATCAAATGCCAATTTGACTTGGCTGAGTTGATCGTTCGTTGTAGAATGGTCTTAAGAGTTTTGTTCACAGCTTTGACCTGAACATTTTCTTGGGGGTAGTAGGGTGACGAATGGTCCTGTCGTAACCCAAGCTTTGACGTTAACTCGGTCATCATCTAGTTTTGAAAGAGACTGCCATGGTCAGTGACAATCTCCCTTGGGACGCCGAACCTTGCTATTATCTGGTTGAATAAAAAGAGAGCTCTAGTCTCTCCATCATATTTAAACATTGACATAGCTTCAATCCACTTCGTGAAGTAGTCTACGGCTACGATGATGTAACGATCCCCCCTTGTTGAAGGAGGGTTGCATGTAGTATAATCAATCCCCACTTGGTGAAGGGACCAACTGTGACGACAAGAAACATGGGAGTGGGATGTGTCCTCATCTTCCGAGAGAAGATTTGGCACGGGTGGCACTTCTTGACCTATTCAATACAATCTTTGATAAGTGTCGGCCAGAAGTAACCTGTTGGTAGAATCTTTTGGGTTATTTCCAACCCAGACAAATGACCACCACAAGCTTCAGTATGGAAATCGTTAATCATGATAACTGCTTCTTTGTGAGTGAGACATCGGCGTAGGATGCAGTCTAGACCTCTCCGATACAATGTATCATCGAGTATGAGATAATTCATAGCCTGATGGCGTATGCGTTGACACTCATCATGAGAACAAGAGGTGGGGAACTTCAAAGTCTGGAGATAGATAAGTATATCTCCATACAAGGGATCCAAAGAGGTGATCAAAAACATATCTCCTCTGATAGGCAACTCTTCAGGCACAAGATCACCTAACTCAACCGGAAGTTTTGAAATAAGTTCTGCGAAGACCAGTGACTTTTTGTATTTCGCTGAAACAAAATCTAAGTCAAACTCCTGGAGGATGACCATCCATCTACTGATATTTCCTCCTATTACCCTTCGTGTCAACATGTACTAAAATGGATTCATAACAACAATGATGGTGGTCTTGTGAAACAGAACATAATGACGGAACCGTTGAACAGCATAGACTACTGCCAACGTAAGTTTTTCGATATGAGAATAATTGAGTTCTAGTCCTACGAGGCCTCGACTTAGGTAATAGATGAAATATTCTGAGAACAAGTCATGTTCCTGAACTAAGACCATGCCAATGGTTGACTCTGCTGTAGCCAGATATAATAAGAAATACATGTTATAGTTAGGTGGCCGGAGCAGAGGGGCAGTTGTGAGGGCATGTTTTTAACGCCGTGAAAGAGAGTTGAGTGGAATATTCCCAATAAAAAGGAACGTATTTCTTCAGTAAGCGCATAAATCCCTTGGTGATCTCGACATAGTTAGCGATGAAGCGTCTTAAAAAATTTGCCTTGCCCTGTAGACTCTGAAGTTGAAGGATTATGCGTGGGGGGGGGGGGGCAAC
>ML817195.1:295053-308880 GCA_009831015.1 Picea engelmannii | reverse complement strand
CATGATCCCTGTTGTTGATACTATGAAACCCAACAAATGTCTTGATGTTACGCAAAAGCTACACTTGTTCAGATTCAAGCAAATCCGAAAGTAGCGACAACACTCAAAGATAGGTCAGAGGTGTGTAGGATGATCCGTTCTCTTGCAAGATTGAGATGCTAAATCATCTAAATAGGACTCGACTATATGCTTGAGGTCATGGAAACAAAAATACATGGCCCACTAAAAGGTCGCTCCAGCATTTTTGAGACCAAAAGGCATCTTACGATACGCGAATGTACCCCAAGGACAGATGAATGTCATTTTGTGTTGGTCCTTGGGTTTGATTTGTATTTGGTTATATCCCAAAAAACCATCCATGAAAGAGAAGGCCTCGCAACCCGCACATTCATCAATTATCTAGTTGATGAATGGTGTGGGAAAATTATCTTTGGGACAGGCCTTGTTCAAATCACGAAATTCTGTACATACACGAATCGTGCCTTGTTTTTATTGACCGACACGGGGTTTGACACCCATTGGGTCAAATGGATAGGATAGATAAAACCGGATTTTAGTAGTTTCTCAACTTCAACCTTAATGGCTACTTCTTTCCTTGGGCTAACTGGACAAAGCTTCTGCCGGACAGGCTTGGCATCTAGATAAGTTGTGATTTCATTTTCAACTATTTTTGGATCGATGTCTGGCATTTCCTCGCAAGACCAGGAAAAAACGTCACAGAATTCCTTAAATAAATCTGTGTAGATTTGAATCTCTTCGGGGGAGCAGTCAGCTCTGACGAAGACATTCTCCATGACACCAGGGGTTTTGGAGATATTGATCGGTATTGTTTCAGTGATGGTTTCATATTACCCTTAGCATACACATTGTGTATAGCTAAGGGATTAATAGGAAAAGTCCTATCTCCAGTCATAGTCAAGGTGAATTCTCCGGCCTCAATTCGACTTAACTCTGGGAGAAAGTATGATCTGTGATGAAAATCATCCTAGGGTTTGTTCGGACTAGTCATTGCTTCAATTACTTCCTCGTCATAGGGCAAGAATAAGTCTAACGAATCAGTGTTAGCGAGAGAACCTTGAGCCCAAATAGGCTCTAGAAGCGGATCGAACTCTTGTGTAGGAGTTGGATCTGGGTTAGATGAAGCTTGCTAGACTAAAGAGTATGCTACTTCAACTGCGGACAAGGGCATGGACATGCCAGGATGCCCCGTCCCCTCCATAATGGCCGATGGGGAAGGAAGTATCCACGAATCGGTGAAGTAAGTCATGTGAAACGACGAAACTTGGAAAATATCAACCTTATGGTGGTCGGATATGAACATGACATCGCCTTGAGGGGGCGGGTAATCAAAGGTACCCATCAAAGATGGGCACAAACCAACCCCTATGTTGCTATGTCTGGTTGAGGATTATCAATCATCGGGACCACGAACACCCCCAATGAAGGGTCAAATCTGGAGAAAGACAATTGATCAATGGTCACAATCTGGTCCTTGTGTGGAAACAACAAGCCCCAGAAAACTGTAGCAACCACTGCTTGCATGGCATAAGTCCAACTCCTTCCTAACAAAATATTGTATTTGAGGGACGCGTCAACTACTTCTACCTCAATGCACATGGTCTTCCCTCCCAATTCCACAGGAAAATAATGAATGATACCATGTCGTCGAAACGAACGACTGTCAAAAGAGGTGAGAAGAGTGGGCGACGGAGACAAAACAGGGTGTCCAATGGCCTTCCAACATGCCAACGACATAACGCATGTTGAGGCACCCTCATCAACCACCGTGCAAAAAATATTTCGAGTAAAAGTTTTCGTGGGGTGAGCCACTACTATTTGAAACGCTACGTGGTATGGTAGACGAGGTTTTAAGTCAGTTGTATCCAACATAATGGTACCCGGATTACAAGTCTCAGTCGATCCTAGAGAGTTTAACAAATATTTCCTCTGGGAAGGGCAGCTTTGGAGGACCTCCAAAGCAGACATCACACAAGGGTTTTGTGATAAATCCTCCACCACAGAATAGTTCTGGGCAGCCCTTGCATTTGGGTTGTGAGAATCTTTTTTGAACGTGCCTTTTGGGATGTGTGTCATTGTTTTTCCCAACGTCTTCTCAATCTGTAGAGGAAGATATGGGAGTTCGGTTTCTTTTCCCTTCTCAGAAGTGCTTGGTTTACCATAGTCATGCGCTCTAGTCGATATAAAAGCATCACCCTTCACCATATATACATTCACGGATGCAGGGTTGTTCGAAGAGGGAGAGGGTACTTGGCTGCCCCCTTCCGTGCTTGCAGAGGTTTGTGTTAGATTTTTCCCATGTTTAAATGGATTGGTTAACACAATAGGCTGTTGTTGTGTCACAAACTTTTGGGCCTTTGCAAGCTGGGGACATAGGTGGGTTGGGTGATCTTCCAGGAACAGGTTGCACGGATACCTCACCTTCTATTTCTCAGTATTTCCCTTGCCAGTATTATCAGTGGGTTTCTTATCCCCCTTACCCTTTTTTCGTTGTTTTTTCTTTCCTTTAGGTTGCTGGGTGGCCTTTGGATTAGTCGATTGCACCATGTGTACATCTGACGTTTTGGTAGGGGGAGCAGCCAAAGCAGTAGTTTGGCTGGCCGCTGTGTGTTGTATAGACAAATGTTGCAACTGCTTCGTCAATTTCTCAGTGGGATTTGTTTGTGCTGAACCAACAATACCATCGGCATGTGGTCCAACTCTCTGTTTGGTTTTATCAAGTATTGAGCGTGGCGTATATGGAAAGATGTCATATAATAAACTAAACTAAGAATAGATTAGCTCAAGTTGTTGAGCTCTCATGATGGCGTCTTCTTCGAAAAATACTCCCGACGTCACGATGTCTTTGGATAATTGTGGGACAAAAGACTTAAGGAACCACTCGAGCAGGAACGCTGGTGGGACTGGTACCTTAATTAAACTCTTTCGGCGTATCCATTCTCATATGTGATAAGAGATATGGTCTGCTTTTGTCTGTGAGAAATTGGCCAGCAATTCTGTGCCAACGTCATATCTCACAGGTAATTGGAAATGGTTTAGGAAAACCATTGCCAATTCGCCGAAGGAAGAATATCTTGAGTGGTCGAGCTCAATGTACCATTTTGCGACACTCCCAATGAGAGTACGTTGAAACAATCGCAACTATACAGAGTCATATTTCAACGAGTTAGATGAGCACCAAAGGTGGAAGGTAGTCACATGATCGCCTGGATCTTCGTTAGGCCTAGCTTCAAATTTTGGTATGTCCGAAGGCAACTTCGTCGGCATAGGAGGTCAACGCGAATCATGACAGATAGGGTCATTCAAAAAACTTGTAAAGTTTGGAAAATGCAAGGTTTCCAGGAAAGGTAGTTTGGGTTGTTGGTGATAACCTGGAAAAAGGGGCCCTGGGGTTTGACTGTCACCAGGTTGCCAGGAAAAGTTCAGTTGTTGGCTTGGGTTCTGGTAAAAACCATGGCCATGACCAACGTATGGATTTTGCGTTTGAGGAGACATCATCGGCTGATTCCCAAAATAGGACGTAGATGGATGGGCGTGCATTACATTCAGAGGACTTTGGGAAGGGTTGCCCCATGTTGATCCCATGGGGATAGGCATAGTACCTTGTCCGGGGTTCCATTGACTGTGGAAAGAATTACCCCAGATCGACATTCTTGATGAAGGAACAGATCCTTGCCAAGAATTCCAAGGCCCTGATGTGGAAGAAGTTACTAGGTTTGCCCCCTATGCAGGAATAGTACCCTGCATAGGAATAGGTTTTCCGAAACCAGGGTTTCCCCCAGTTGGGAAAGTAGCTGGCGAAAAGGTGTTGTTACCAAATGCACTGAACAAAGAAAACGATGTCGAACCTACCAGCATATTATGCGAAGGTGGTCCTTGACTCCCTGCTCCAAGTAAACTATGGTGTGCAAGTGGCCCGACGGATTGCTGATGCATGCCACTGAGCGAAGGGGACGAAGGAGGTATACGACCTCCCCCATAAGGGAAAACATTAAAAAGAGCATGATTGCCCCCCATGTTTCCTTGCAGAGGAGTGTTAGAGCTCCATGCCCCTAGACTTGAAGTCTGTGAAGTGGAGTAGGAAAGTACAAGACTTGTACCTGAACTAGGCATTCCTATGAGAATGGAGGGCCTGTCGTACTTGGTTTGAAAGGGGTTGTGGATGCCGCCAGAGACAGGATCGGACCACTGTGTGATGTAGTGGCGGTCGAGACCATGGTGGCTCGAACCAATGATGGTGGGTTAGGAGGTGGAAACTCTCCTGTGGTGACAACAGAAGTGGGAATTGAAGAATTCACAGAAGGAGTAAGAACATTTGTTTCCATTGCTCGTGCGACACTGTCTGGCACTCGTAAGGGTGAATCGGTACGATGATGGGTGTCGAAATATTAGTGGTTGAGGTTTCAGGTGGACTAAGAGCTTGCGCTCCAAAGTCTAAAACAATTGATTCCTCCATATGTTGGTCGGGCACAATTTCGTGTGACCCGGTCACTTCAAAAGACCCTTGCTGGTCTAGCTTTCACCTTAGTGGTGGCGGGGGTGGCTCCAGTGTAACCGATGATAGGCCCTGAAACCTTTGTGACTGATGAAGCTCATGATGCTCCACTGTGTGAGAAGATCAAATACACTCTAGGGCAGTCTAACCGTTCAAAAACAACACGCACTAAAAATTCCCTACAAGATAAGAAAAGCAAACACTAAGCTAATTGGAAGAACAATTACAACAACCAACACTAGAGCAACTTACCGGTGCAAGTGCAACTTGAACACGGAAGCACCCTCCGGGTATACTCTACAAAGAGAGGCCCAATGTTTGTCCTAGGTACCATGGTATACCCCCGCAGTCACCTGTGTATGTCCCTAAAAAGATAAGCAACTAGGTTGCCAACGCACGAATAGTCACCAGGCGGGTACAGTCGAAAGTCGGGTAGACCACAATGAGAAGGGTATCGAGATCGAAACCTATCAAGGGTATCGAAAGAAAATGGTCCAGAAGACAAATGAGGACCTCGAATGGATTCAAGATCCACGAAGCCCCGTGGAAAATGCAATCGACGAAATCCCAAAACAAGCCCTCTATATGTGTTCTCCACTATGATTGGTCCAGCTTTGGAGGGGTTATCTCCGCTACCTTTCCGTAGGCAACCTCATGTTTATCCCCTGTGTTAGAGGGGGATCCTGGATAACTTTCACGATACTGGACTTTGACACTCATTAATTCAGACTCCAATGTTTGATTTTAATGGCCTTGAAGAGTTTCCTCTCCAACCTAATCCAAGGCCCTAATCCTGAACTAGTTGGTTAACCCTACACACATAAAAAGTCTAATGATTTTTAGATTTAGTGTTAATTTTATGGCTTGTCTTACGTCAAAGGCTATGAAAGTGAAACTAATGATGTTTGCAAGACGAAAGTAAAAGAAATCTTGGAAACAAAAACTTTTCTTTAAACAACTTTTCAAATTTAAAAAAATTTCTAAGATCTTTGAACAACAAACTCAAAGTACGATTTCACTCGACTACGAGCTACTTATGATCTAAGAAAACTGTAAATAACTTATGAAAACAAAAACCTTTCCCTGGTTACTAATGCAAAACAACACTTTTTTTAACCAATCAAAGAAATGAATGATTTTTTTTTATTTGAATGCTCACAAAGCAAAAAGGAAAAATATCAACAAGTCAAAAACCAAGAAAAACTTCTGGCCTAATCGTAGATCGCAAAGAATCACTTCAAGAAATCACCCACTAGCAACTTAAAAAAGGACTCTCACACTTGTCTAAAAACCCTATAAAAGGAAATTTTGAGGAAAACTTCTAAATGAAAAAGAAAGCTATTGTTGTGATCAAACTTAAGCTACTAACTGCTAGGACAGAGATTCAAAAAACTTGAGAGGTATAACTCTTGTCAAGGGAAAAGATGACTACCTCACCTGTTGGTTGTGGAGCCTGATTATCTTCCTGATTTAGAGGTCTTTTACTTTCAGCCGTGTTTATACCCCATGAATTATTTACACCCTAGAAGTATGTACACTCTTCCACGCAGGGGAGTGCAGAGGAGGAGTACCCCCTCTGCAGGGTCTGGGGGGGCTATCCCCTCAGCTAGGGGCAAGCCGACCCCCAGCGAGGGTTCGGGGGCGAAGCCCCCGAAGCAAAAATTGCCTTGTAAAAGTATATTGTAATTTCATTGTAAATCTAGACCGTTCATTATAAGGTCACAGATCTAACGATAGAGATTATGTTAGGGTTTTTTTCCCTAGAAGGAAACCCTCTTTTATGAGGGAAATGTATCGCGGCTATGGATGTTGGGAAAGTATTGTATTCTGAGAGAGGAGACTGTGAGAGAAATAAGAGGAAGTTACAACGGGTTTTGCTGTAGGTTGTATCCCTTCATTTTGCTGGAGAATAATAAAGAAAGGACCTGGCAATTTCTCTGGTGGACGTAGCCCACACTGGGTGAACCACGTAAATATGTGTCTCTCTTGTATTGTTTATCTTCTGTGTTTTTTTTCTGCATTTGTTTTATTTTATTGCTCTGTGGTCCTGTTATTCTAACATCACTCTCAACAAAAACTATCATTCACAAGAACACTGCTGAAAATTCAACAACAAGCGTGTGCACGTGAGCTGTGTAGAGCCAGAGGGCGTGTACATGCATGCTGGCCTTATATAGGCTGCGTGTATCTCTAAAACTATGAAACAAATAAAAACAAACAATCCAAACCAGGAAGAGACCACTGATACTGAGAACCAAGATCTCTTTAAGGCTAGACACTTTCTTTAACAGAAAAAAGAAAACAATGTAAGGAAAAATTCGTAAACCAATCTGAGGTGAACCCTAAGCTATAGAATACAAACAACAAAGACTAGAAAGAGTTCCAGAAAACCCCTAAGAATGACTGATTCTGACAGGGAAGAGGATGACTGCCTCAAAAATTTTCTGGAATCATACATGCTACTGTTACTTCTTCAGCTTGCGTTTACATGTGGGCTGTAAGAAAGTAGGGCATGGGTACATGTGTACAGACCTTATGAAAGCCACATGTACCTCTGTGGGTCTCGAAAAAAATACAGTCAAGCCAAGCAACAAAGATAGCTAGTATGGAAGACCAGAATCTTTGTTAGCTCAGACTTTGCAGAAACTTCAAAAACAGGAAAGAAAACCAGTCTTTTAAAAATACCCAAAAATATTCCCAGGAACCCTAGAGACTTCCCCAATATGGTCTCCAATTCTGTTGTGGTGGGAAATCCCCCTATGGACTAGCATTTAGGGTTATATTATGCATGCATATAAGACCGAAAGAATCCTACTTTCTACCATCGTCCCAGACCTAATCCCCATTTCTTTCAAGCAAATACATGGTTAAACGAACATACCTTGCTCTGGACATTCAATGTCGATCCTTCTTCATGCTTGATTGCTTGTCAGCAACTATCCTCCCAAGACCGACCTACATACAAAACAAGCAACAAACTCTACATGCATTTGTTCTATAGATTAATGGGTTAGAGATTCAAACATATATTCACTAAACTATGAAAAACTCATATAGTGGGATGGGAAAATAATTTCTTTATTATTAACTTTAATGAATCAACTTACAATGTCGAGACCGACCACTGCTCTGCGAACTTGATCCTGGTCTCCTCTTCAAATGTCCTCCAACTTCTTTTCTCTATATCTCTCTTTGCACAAGGATGGCTAAAGGGTTGGGACAATGGGAATGTGTAATTGGGTAGAGTTTCTTTACTACTATTATCCTCCTCCAAATGGGACTCCTACCCCTTCTTTTATAGGCTAGAAGGAGCTAGGTATTTGGTTGAACCCTTGGCCATGCATGGCCGGGAGTTTCAGTTAACTCAACCAAAGCTGAGTGTTTCGTCGACAACTTTCCTTTTTTTGTGCTTTTATAGGTACACACGGGCTGTTTTAGGTTAGATACCGTGTACACGCATGCAGTAATGGAGTAGGGCACGTGGGCCCTTATAAAAGAGGTTTTTTAAAGAGTTGTTCAACAATGTTTTGGAAAAGAAGGAATCTGAGATGGCCTGATGCCAGGTAAGCATATCTGGTGCAAATAAGGGTTATAACACCAACTAAGATCCTTTGTCTATTGATCTAGTCGAGTATTTTCAGTTTATTCAGCTGCATTCGACCATTTTGTAATCCACAGAGATATCACAATACAAACTTTGCAGTCCTTTGTCGCATTTATTATTTGTATGATCATTTATATGTTGTAAACCTTTGATCCTACACACACATTAGTAGTGTTTCCTAGACTAGCCAAGTCAGGAACATTACAGTGGTATCAGAGATTTAGTCCTACCAGCCTATGACTAAAGACAATGAGTGCAGTAGAATACTCAGAGGGCTGTGAACACGTAGGTGACAAATATGTCACTTACAACAAGCATCAACAAAGAAGGCATAGGCCTGATTTCCCCCCTTTTCCTCCTAGCTTAGAGGAAGAGGAAGAGGCACACAGAGAAGCAGAGAGAAGGGTAGAGAGTGAGGCTGAGCACGAGACAGAGAGGATGCTAGGAGACAAATATGAGTGACTAGAGGGAAGTGGCAAGGCCCCTGTAGATCCAGATGCAACTTTCATGTAGGTTATCAATGATATGTTAGCTAGTCAACGAACCATGTCTCGGTCCTTAGCACAGGTGGTTGATAGATTGGCTGGAGTGGGAACCCCAGATACACAAGTCCTACATGCAACATAGGGGAAATCAGGAGCAGGCAGTAAACCCCAGTCACCCTCTCGCACCTACACCTCTGCGAGTAGGATTCCTAGACCCTTGTTTCCCAGTTTCCAGAGGGCACCCCCATTAGCAGTACTACCACCGATAACAAAGAGGCCACCCACTCATGCCGATGACATTGCAGAGTATAGGAGGGAGTACGCAACATTGGGTCATGAATTCCATCACGACATGACCTTAGTCGAGTACTGTGGACTAAGACTCAAGAACCACCCCAGAGAGTCGTAGAGGGGAGGACCACAACAGCAGCAGGGGCATAACCTCGATTTCATCTGAAAAATTGGGAAACTCACCATCCCTTCTTTCGACGGATCATCCAAATACACCACCAGAGCTTGGGTACAGAATCTACACACATATTACAAGCTCAACCAGATGACCGAGATAGAGGCCATCAGTTTCACGACCTTACACTTGGAGGGTGAGGTACACGAGTGGTGGTATCATGGACTAGTGACATTGGGTCACAGTCGCATCACCTCCTATAGGGAGTTTACAGATAGGCTCATGGACAGGTTTGACAAGAAGGATCCCGAGATACACTTCAGGGATCTAGCCCAGTTGAGACAAACTAACACAGTAGAGGCATTCATCACAGAGTTTTAACGGGTATCCATGGTAGTGACAGATATATCAGAGCCTAGGCTGATCATGCTATTCACAAAAGGACTCATAGAGCCTTTGAGAGGATGGGTGAAGGCATACAAGCCTCCCACTTTGAAGGATGCCATCTTCTCACTCGATATCTGGTAGAATCAGTTCCAAACACTAAACCTTTCTCCAAACCATTTGTGCCCCAGAGGGATCGAGAAAGGAATCCATTCCAGAGAGAATGGAAGGGAAAGGAGAAGTTGGATGATGAGACTAGGTGAGAGCTTATGAGAAAGAAGATTTGCTTCAGTTGTAGAGATCCTTGGGTCCTAGGCCACAGGTGCATGGGAAAGGGAGAAATTCATTATATTGAAGTAGCAACAGACAATGTGGACAGTGAGGAGGAGGAGCAGGATAGTGGATTCACTAGTTCAGAGGAGTAGTCAACACCAACAGAGGAGCAGCCTCCCCGTAGACCACCGACACAGGTAGGATGTTGGATTACTAAGAGGGGGGGTGAATCAGTAATAGCGTAATTATAATCCTTTTTCTTCAAATGGTATATCGATGTAGAATTATTATCGAATAATGAGCAGTAAGAAATAAGCAATCACACACATACATAGTACACTAGTGTTTTACGTGGAAACCCAAATCGGAAGAAAACCACAGAATGCTTTTTCTTATATGTCTTGAAGAATTACATTCATTGGAAGCACTAAATTCCTTTGTTTTCCAGCTGCAACTGGAAGGAGGCTCCAACCCCCTAGTTTCTCAGGCTACAACCTAAGGGAAGCTCCAACTCCCAATTCTCTGGCTACAACCAGAAGGAGGCTACAACCCCCAATGTTCTCTGGCTACAAATGGAAGGTGGCTACAACCACCTGTCCTTGCCCCATCCTGCCACCCTAAAGTAGAAGTAGAATGATGGAACCACTGTCACACTATCAGTATGAGATATACCACTGTAAACCTGTACCAATATATATGAACCATGTATCAACCATGCATCAACTTGTACCTCAACCTGTAATCAACTTGTACCATAAACAAGTGCATCAACCATGCACCATCCTGTATTCAACATGTACCATATTCAAGTGCATCCAACCATGTATGAAGTATGTACCAATCATGTGTCAAATACTCATCAACTATGACTCATCAATATGTACCAACATCATCAACTATACACCTCATGTATGTGCACCAACTCATCAACTACTTGTCTCAACCATGTACTTAACATGTACCACAACCAAAATCCATCATCAATTTCATCATCCAAATCTAATTTGTATCTTTGTAATAGACCTGGTGTATATGATCACATTCCTACAAACCTTCCTTAACTTTAAAAACAAGAGACTAGCATTTTCATCAAGATTTTCTTTAGTCTCACATGCCTAGTTTTGGATTAGTCAACAACCCTAACTTGAAGTAATCATAACTTTGAACATATAATGTATAAAGATATAAAACTGATATACAATGTTCTTCAGTGTGTTTTATGCAATTCCTCCCGGTATCACTACTTGGAACCTCTCAGAAAATGAGTTATAGCAAAAATGGCATACCTTGCTGAATTCTGGCTTATTCTAGAGAGCGACATTGTAGAGAATGCCCCACAAATGTTTTTTGATGAATTGATATGAAACTATTACAAAGAATACTATAGAATATAACCTAACCAAAACATTTGGTCTCACTTAATTTGGATCTGTTATGAAGAAGTTATGACGTTTTTACCCGAAACACCTGATTTTGACTAGTTTCAGGACTGGCCACAAACCCTATTTTCCACGTAGTGTAAATCCCAAAATACAACTACCCACAAGCTTAATTTTGTACCACAAATACTTGGATATGTTGTCTCACTTTCCTAGAAATTTCAGGATCTAAATCATTATATAATTTTTTTTTATAGAGAAAATGGCGAGATGACCTATAAATAACATACCTTAGAAAGCACCATCAAAAGAATTTATCCTTCCTTGCATTTCAGCCTTATTTTCTTCACTTTCCTCAAAATTTCGGCTTAGATATCCTTTGGTTACCTCAAACACATATATATATTCAATATTCTCAAGTGTGATTCAAATGAGAGAGCCTTGCCTCTTATTTATACTCTCCAAGTAGCTTCCTTAAAGATATCTTTTAGGTCACTTGGCCCACTTTCCTTACTTTAGGGTTGGGTCCACTTCTAATTTCTCCATTAAATTTATTATTGAAATAATTTATTTTGTATTCACCTTGAATTATAATACACTCATCACTTCACTTTATTATTTACCTTTTAAAATCTCTTAAACCACTTTTATTACTTTGATCTTTTGGGGCTTCTAGATGACATATGAGGGTCTTCCAACTTCATAAGGTCATAACTCTCAAACCGTGAGGAGTTATGTGATGTTATACATACCACCAGAAATGGCATGAAATGTACTATCCATATAGAATAGTATTATCGAAAAATATATCATAACTCATACCATTACCCATCAAACAAACTTGGGTCCATTACCCAAACCCGGGGTCTCCAACTTCTCATGGCCATAACTCTCTAACCGTGAGGAATTATGCGACGTTACACATACCAATGGAAATGACATGACAAACACTATCCATATAGGATATTTTCCCTGACAAATTCACTTTACTTTATCTCATTATTACACAATTAAGCATGGGTTCTCTTACTCCACAAAGCGTCTTCCCGTGAGGGCTTTCACCATAAGGGGACCATTTTGGAGTTCATCCATATTTACTTCTTATCAACAATGAAAAAACAATAATGAGTCATATTTACATCAAACAATATTGGGTCCATTACCCAAACCTTTGTGTTTTGGGTCTTTATTCAAGGGTTGACATCAATGACAACCAACCTTAATCAACACAGGAGCCCATCCTCCAGTAGTCCCACAACTGCCAGAACAGGCTAACAGGAGGAAACCGACAAAGGGAGGTGTCATAGTGACCCTTTCTGGTGTTCCAGGGATTATTCATGGGCAATGGGAAATCGCCCTGATACCCACGACTTCATCGACACTTCACTAGTATCGAGACGAACACTTCAGACAAAGGAGTTTGAGGGGTTTGATGTTATGGTAGCAGATGGCCACACAGTGGAGTGTCTAGACACGGTTCCAAACTTAGAGATGAAGTTAGGAAACTACACAGTGAGAGACACATTTTATGTGGTTGACCTATCAGACACAGATGTGGTGTTAGGAGTTCAGTGGATGATTACCTTGGGGAAAATCACTACCAACTACCAAACCTTGGAAATGGGATTCAGAGATCAGAACGGGAAGAAGGTTGTTCTAAGAGGTATGTCGACAGGAGCACCCAGTAAAGTTTCAACCAAGAGGATGGAGACAATATTTAGACATGGGGAGGTAGCATATGCCACAGAATGATTGATCACTACTCAGAAGGATTCAGAAGGTCGATAACAATACCATATAGAGATCAAGAATTTATTGGGACGACATCAACAGGTCTTTGAGGCAATTCCACCCGGGAGACCACCGGACAGGGGGTTTGAGCACACCATTGAGTTGGAGGAGGGCGACAAACCTATGATCACCCCCCCTCTATCATCATCCTAGGAGGTTCAAGGATGAGATAGAGAAGGCAATCAAGGAATTGCTGGCGATGGGACACATCAGACCGAGCAACAACCCATTTGCTTCTTCAGTTGTCTTAGTTCTGAAGAAGGATGGCACCATGAGGATGTGCATTGATTACCGATCCTTGAACAATAAAACCATCAAGAACCGGTACCCTATCCCATGCATTGACGAGTTGATGGATGAACTACATGGAGCAGTTTTCTTCTCAAAAATTGATGTATGCTCTGGATATCATCAGATCAACATCTGAGAGTAGGACATAGAGAAGAGGACATTTCGATGTCATTTTAGACACTTCGATTTCCTCGTTATTCCATTTGGGCTAAAAAATGCACCCGCTACATTCCAGTCTTGCATGAACCATATATTTAGGGATCAATTAAGGAAATCAGTCTTGGTTTTCTTCGACGACATCTTGATCTATATCTGGTCATGCAAAAAGCATATGAGGCACCTGGATAAGGTATTGAGCATCAAGGAGGCACAGTCATTATATGCCAAAGAGTCCAACTGCGAGTTCGGTATGACAGAGATGCTTTAATTAGGCCACATCATCAGTGCACAGGGGATACAAGTGCACCCAGAGAAGATCAAGGCCATTCTAGATTGGCTGACGCCCAAGAACATGACAAAATTGAGGAGCTTCTTCGGTCTGTGTAGCTATTATAGGAGGTTCGTCCGGGGTTTTTCTCAACTTGGAGCACTGCTGACAGATCTTACCAAGCATGGGGCCTTCATATGGACCGATAAATCATAGGAAGCCTTTGATCACATGAAGGAAGTCATGGGAACTTGTCCAGTGTTGGCACTACCAG
>ML817195.1:277643-294953 GCA_009831015.1 Picea engelmannii | reverse complement strand
CCCACTTTGGTAGACTTGGTCTTCGGGGAGAGAATAGCTCCCAAGGCCAAGGATTGGATCATAGAGAGTCAGGAGATTCTCAAGTTGTTGAAAGAGAACCTACAGACGACACAAAACCAACAGAAGATAAGTGCGGACATGCACAGGATAGAGCGTAGCTTTGAGGTTGGAGATTTGGTTTTCTTGAGACTCCAACCCTACAGACAATCATCTCTGAAGAAGAGTTGGGCTGAGAATCTCAAGCCTAGATTTTATGGTCCTTACAGGATCATGCGCCAAGTAGGCGAGGTTTCTTACAATCTAGAGCATCCATAAGGGAGCAATATTCATAACGTGTTCCATGTGTCTTGCCTCAAAAATGCAGTGGGACAATTCATTAGCACATCAGAGGAGCTTCCCCCGTTGGATGAGGTGTGAAAGTTGGAGTTAGTTCCAGAGGAGGTTTTGGAGTTCCAGGAGAGGAAACTGAGGAGCGGGATCATCAGAGAGTGTTTGATTAGAAGGAGCGAGATTCCAATAGTGGACGCTACTTGGGAGAGCGAGCAAGTGTTGCAGCACCTTGGACTGGTATTGCTTGAGGACAAGCAATTTCGGGAAGGGAGGACTGTAATTTCCCTTTCCAAATAGGAGCTCCGGAGAGGAGGCTTAATGGTCTAAACCACCCCATTAGACTATAGCCAGGGCCAAAGAGGGGTAAACAGGGTTACTAGAGGTCACTCCAGTCACAAGTGTTATATTCGGAAAGTGACATTGAGCTAAAAAGGGTTAAAAGAGCTTTTAAGTCATTATGAGCTAAAAATAGAAGTCAACAGTGAATTAGGGTTTCAACAGTGATTTAGGGTTTTGGAAGTCAACAGTGAATTAGGGTTTCAACATGATTTAGGGTTTTGGAAAGCTATAAAGGAAGGTTCAGTGACCTAATTTATCATGATGCATATTATGACTTGTCATTGAGGATAAGAGGCGCATCTCAGGAGAGATAGTTTAGTGTATTCCAGAAGGAAGACAACAATTGGCTGATTTCGGTGTTGAAAGACACACCCTATTCACCGAGAAGATCATCCAGGTCTTCCATCATTCTTCATTGATTTCGTAGTGCTCCCATATTCTGGGTATTATCTTTTAGTTGCTTATTTTTATTCCGGCTAAGATCCTTTTGTCTTTTGATCTAGCTGAGTGTTGTTATTCTATTCATCTGCAGTTGCTTATTTGTATTCCGACAAAGATCCTTTGTATGTTGATCTAGTCAAGTATTGTCAGTTTATTTAGCTGCATTCAACCATTTTGTAATCCACAAAGATATCATAATACAAACTTTGCAGTTCTTTGTCACATTTATTATTTGTATGATCATTTATATGTTGTAAACCTTTGATCCTACACACACATTAGCAGTTTTTCCTAGACTAGCCAAGTCAGGAACATTACAGTCTTACACGCACTCCCAACCACAAATTACATGAAATATTTTCCAATATATAATGGGGAAGGGTATGTCACAGCTGAGGAACATCTGGTAGCCTTCTACATCTTTGCACACAACTTCAACATTGACTATGTAGATGTGTGGATGAGTTTGTTTGTATAAATCCTCGATGGGTAAGTTAGGAAATGGTTTTGGGATCTCCCTCCAACTTCCATTATAGATATTGATTCCCTAGATGAAGCCTTCATAAATCAATGGGGAGATAGAAGAGATTATATGTATTACATCACTGAGTTTGGGGCCCTTAAGATAAAGAATGGTGAGTCTATTTCATAATTTACCAAGAGATTCAATAATATGTATGGTAGGATTCCAGATGATATCAAACCAACCAAAGCTTATGCCAATATCAAGGATGTCAATGCATTTGATGCCGAATTTTCCCTTCTGTTGAGGGAGAGAAGATCCACTACCTTGTTGTCAATGCAAGAAGAAACCATTGATTTTGAATCTAACATCTTGGCATTAGATAGATTAAAGATGAGATATGATAAATAAAATAAGAAACAAATAGAGGAATACCCTACCTCCTCTGACCTAGTGACATATGATCCTAAAATTGATGAAATTACCAAAACTTTGAAGGAATTGACATATGAAATAGCTAAGATTAAATGGGAATCTAAACAACCAAACTGAGTTTTTCAAGGGGTTGGGAACATAAATCCAAACCAATTTAGGAGGTCGAATGATGTCCCTAAGATAATACAGAGAGAGAGGAGGAAAGATGATGATCAAAGAGTAGTACCTCCTTTCCAAAACAAACCGGATTGAGGAAATGGATGTAGATAGTGATGTCGTGGATGATGTTGTTGTACTTTTCAATAAAACAAATTTTTATACCAGTCACTTAATGCAACAAGATTATGAGGTAGCACAATTGTCAAATCAATTTGATATTGAGATAGGGGAAGAGGGATTTATTCAAGGCCAGCCCAAAAGAAATATGTCTTGAGGCCTAGAACATGCACTTCTAATGCCACCACCTCCGATAAGAATAGAAAAACAAAGGTTCCTCCCAAGACAAATCCAAGAAAGGGTGCATTGGATCTGATGCTTCTCCAAGGGTGCAAGGGCCCGCAAATTTAGGATGGCTCTAATGGTTCTCCACCTTTCTATATATCTTTAAATGTCCATGAAAAGATCCTACATAATTGTCTCATGGAATCAGGTGCCTCACAAAATGTCATTCCTAAGGTTGTTATGGATGAATTAGGTCTGGATATCACCAAGCCCTACCAAGAAATTTACTCTGAATCCAAAAAATTCAATTGTTTAGGATTAATAAAAGATGTGGTGGTTTCTTTGGAAAAACTACCCATGAATAGTGTAGTGATGGACATCATTGTGACTGACATTCCCCCCAAGTTTTGTATGCTTTTTTCTGGGACGTGGGCCAAGAAGGTTGGGGGATCATTACAAATGGACCTCATATATGCCACCATCCCTTTATTTAGGGGAGAACAAAGGATGATATACAGGGAGGCCAGGTTGGCATATATCGCCAATGACCATCAGAATCCAAGCAATCATCCAATTTATGATGTTGAGGAAGATATCGGGTCATCTGTTTTTCATTTAAATAACGAGGAACCATAAATTACAGTGAGAAAATGTAAAAATCGGTCACGGACAAATCAACAGAACAAAGTGTGTAGGATGTATTTCGATGGCTCTTCATCAAAGGAAGGTTTTGGGGCTGGTAAAAGCTTGAATTAGAATACTAAAAATTTAGTTGAGTATGAAGCTCTGGTGCTTGGATTGAGGGTTTCCAAAGATATGTCCATTGACAGTTTGGTAGTTTTTGGCGATTCTGAGTTAATTATAGACCAAGTAAAAAATGTCTATCAAGCTAAGAAACAGAGGCTCAAGCATTACAGGAATGAGGTGTGGGACTTGGTTGACAACTTCTTTCTAGCATTCATCATTTCCTTCATTCCTAGAGAGGAAAATCAGAAGGAAGATTCTTTTGCATTGGATGTCGATACCTTCAGACCTCCCATTGGCCCAAATATCAAGTATCAGGTGGAAGTCAGACATAAGACAACCATACCAGACAACATAAATCACTAGAAAGTATTTAGAGATGATTTGGAGCTACAAATATTTTTGTAGACCATTGAAGAATTATCCAGTATCTCAATAGATCAATAGGGTGAAGATGATGAATTGTCTTATCAACAAATATCTCATATGTTGAACAAAGTGGTTGGCCAAAATATTGTGGAACTTAAAACAAACCACATCCCCATGGGTCTAGTGCCACTCAAAAGGTTATTTGACAGTCATGATGTCTCCAGAGAAGATGTCATAAAAAATCAATAAGAGGAAGTGATGGAATGCAACATTTGGACTGTTGAAAATCCCCAAATAGTCAAACTGTCCAAGGCACTACCTCCAAAACAAACAGATAGGTATGTCATCCTCATGAAAAAAAATTCTAATATTTTTGCATGGTCGTATGAATATTTGAAGACATTTGATAGTGACATCATCCAAAACAAGATCCCTCTCAAGGCTGGTTCTAATCCATTCAGATAGAATATCCAGAAATTTAATCGAATGTTGATGTCCATAATTGAAAAAGAGCTGAAACGAATGCTTGATGCCATAATTATTGTGCCCTTGAGGTACTTGGATTGGGTGGCTGACTTGGTTTCAGTGAGGAAAAAGAGTGGGGAAATACACTTGTGTGTGGATTTCTGAAATCTCAACAAGTGATCCCTAAAAGACAACTACCCCTTGCCCAATATGGACCATATTTTGCAAAGGGTAGTATGTTCCCACATGATTTATTTGTTGGATGGGTACTTTGGTTATAACCAGATAGAAGTATGTGAAGAATACAAAGAAAAACCAACATTCACCACCCCATGGGGGACATTTATGTACAAAAAAATGCCCTTTGGGGTAATGAACACATGGGCCAACTTTCAAAGGGCTATGGATGTAACCTTCATGGGGGAGAAAGATAAATTTATGGTTATATATTTGGATGACATCACCATTTTCTCCAAATCAGATGATGAGAATTTACAACACCTTGAACATATTTTCCGAAAATGCAGAAGGTGTTGGGCACATGCCCATTTTGGGGAAAAGGCATGACATGGAGGAAACAAAATTGGTAGAAAATCATGCAAGGAGTGCATGCAAGAAGAAGGGAAAGAGATACAACTAGCAGGAAAAGCAACGGAAGAAAGTGCGCATGCAGACGAGAGAAGCATGCATGACCAACATGCAAGAAGACCTAACTAGGTTAGGGTTTTGGTAAGAGAATGTAATGGTTGATGACCCGAAAATAGATATAAATAGACACCTAGGAGGTCTAGGGAGGGTTCGGTGTCTATGATGGTTGTTATGAGTTACTCACATGAGATAAAGTAACAGGTCTGTAACACAAATATAATCTGATACCTTTTTGTAAGTTGTTGAGTTGTGGTAGAGAATAGTAACTAGACCTTGAGGGTAATATCACAGGCTGAGGAGACTAGTGTGATATAGTCAGCCTCGTAAAGGTTGTGGAGTCTATTTTATGAATGTATGAATGGAGTTGTAGTGCGCACTGTGCCATATATGGCATAACCATAATAAAAGAGCCGAAGAGCCAAATCTTTGTGGACGTAGCCCAAAAGAGGGTGAACCACAATAAATCATGTGTTATTTGGAATGATTATTGTTTATGTCTTTTCTATCAATGGTTATATCTTAGATGAATGTTTTGTTGAAGTAGTTAGATCTATTGATTTACATGCATGAATAAGGAACAACAGAATAACTAAAGTAGATGAATGATATAGTAATGGACTGAAGATGACATTATACAATCCCATATCCCAACTCATTCCCCGGCTGCAACAACCTGAGCATTGCAGTCACCCATAGAACTATCTCAGGTGAGACTGCGTAGTGCACTCTATGCACTACGTTTCCTTCCGATTTAGCAGGAGGGCCAATAGTTTTAGAGGATTTGTTGGATCCCTAGTAGACCTGAACCTGGTTCAATCATGTTAAAGGTATAACTCATATAAGCAACCAACAAATGGTTACGCAACCTCAATATCCACTACTACAATAAGTGTGGAAAATCATAGAAAAAGACATCATGCAGATAAGTAAATGCATACTTCTCAAGATATTTGCGCGATGTTACTATAGGGTTTCTGTTATCTTTCTGTGCAAACTCGAGCTCCTTTGTCTTCAACCATCTTTCGATCTCTACTTTTGTGGGATTCCATGGTATCAACATCCCCTTCTAGTAGACATAAACCATGAGAATCTGTTTGGGAAATTGACCAATGATTTAAATGACTGAAAGGGAAATTGAGGTATGCCATGACTGACATGCATCATAGGAATCTGTTTGTAAATTCTGTGTTACCACACCTAAAATACCCACTCAAACAATAGAAATTCCAATCTCATGCAGAGGCTCTGTAGGAAGCCTTGCAAATGGAGGAGAATCAGTACCACAAGACAGATCCAGCTATAGAGGAGTTGAAGGAGGATCTAAAGAATATTACCTTCCAACTCAATCAAAATAAGGGAAAGGACAAGAGAGAAGTTGTTTGGTGTACCACATGTAGAACATAAGGGCAACATATGAACACATGTGAAAAATTTGCATAGTATATGGCAACAGGGATGTCAAACCCATTGCTGAAAGGAGGACCCTGGTGTGAAATTTGCAAGATGCACAGGCATGATCCATGTCATTTTCCTATGATGCAAAAATACCAAACAGTACCAAAGAATGCATACTACACATTTTGCAAGTCAGTAGGCCACGATGATAAAGACTGCAGAAACATGGATCTGATGAAGGAAAGGACCTTAGACACATATAGTGTGCAAGCTGAAATGATGACAGGTCAAGATGCACCTCAAGTTAATCAGGCACCACCGCAGTGTAATATTGTGCCACAATAGTATAACAACGCTTGGCCGCAGTATAACACTGTGCAACCCTAGTATAACCCTCCACGGTATAATCAGGGACCTCAATACAATACACCGTGTAGAGATCGCGCTGGGTATAGAGGAGGAGGAAGAGGAAGATGAGGCTTTGGCCGAGGAAGAGGTCCAGTAGTGTGCCATAACTGCCAACAACTAGGGCACTATGCAAGAGAATTCCCTCTACCACATGCGACATGCATGTATTGTCGCGCAACAGATCATGATACAAAGGATTGCACAACAATGTTGGGAAAGATACAGGAGAAACATAATCAAAACAATCAGAATGTACAATGGATCTATACAGAAGCTAGAGAAGACGGCAGGAACATCAACATAGTGATGTGCGGAGGTGCTAAAACAGGAGATGATGCAGCTAAACAGGAACCAGTACAACACCGGTGGATTAAGAAAAATATCGAGTCAACTAAGTGATTTGATGCAGAAAAGGAGAAGGAGACCTTTAAGGAGGCCAGACACAAATTTCTCAAGAAAAATGTTGCATCTACACATACCGTGCAGAATACCCAAGACGTCCCAACGTATGAAATATCGGTAGCATTGGACCATACCAATGAAGTCCACCCAGGAAACCAAGTACGTTGTATTAAAACTCTCTCGCAATCCTGTATTCAATTATTTAAGGATCCATCATCTATTATAGTATTACATAATCTATCAGATAGATGTACCACAAACTCTGAGGGAAAGTTAGAACAGATGATAGTCAATCATCTCCATGCCAGAAGGAGAACCAACAGAGAGTTTAGATTGAATGCCAACATCAAATATTTCAACATGGGTGATGTGATATTAGATTTGGGATCTGAGGTGAATGTATTTCCCAAAAAGACATGGCAATGCATGGGAAAACCTACCTTAGGCTACTCACCATTCCAACTAAAGTTAGCAAAGTAACATAGATTTATACCAATAGGAAGGCTGAAAGGAGTGACAGTAGATCTGGACGGAGTGCGCACTAAGGAAGACTTTGAAGTGATCGAAATCGTGGATGGCACAACACCATATCTAGCATTACTGGGATTGGATTGGGTGTTTGAAAATCAAGTGATAATCAACCTGAAAACCAGGAAGATGGCATTTGAGTCAAGCGAATACAGGGTTATCGCGCCTCTAGATCCATCAGAAGCTGAAATATTTGTGGAACCAACATGTTTAGACCTAGAATAAATTAACCAATTGTACCGGACCACCATGCGCACCGAAGATTACATTAATCTAACTTCCTATGGTGTATTTATCTGGATAAGTATCACATCATGTGCTTCGGACTCAGACATGAGTATGGATAATTGGCAGTAGTGCCTACATAAGGTCTCAACCAGAATATGCGCCCGAATAGACCGCACAGTAAGATGGTTGGGATAGAAGTAAGAGAACCTCCAAGTTTCCATGGAATCAATGACTTGGAAGAATTCCTAATGAGATATGAAGACGAAGTATCAGACAGTCAAATATTTTTATCTCTTGACATCACACTTAAGGATGCACCTACAATATGGTGGGGCGCACACAAAGAAACAATCAAGGACTGGTACCAATGTAAACGGTTACTGCACATCAGGTTTGGGGCAGCACAAAGAAGCAACCAACAAAAAAAATATGATGGACATGGGGCACCAGAAAAACACTTGGAGAAGTGTAGAGTGTTGTGGAAAATAACACCCCTAGAAGAATGGCCTCATCATTTCATAAACACATTAGAGGGCATCCCAACAAACTGGTATATAGACCAGGAACTGCGCAGAGGAACTACGAACTGGACAATACTACAACAAAATTTTATAGTCACTTTCTCATTTGAACATGAGAACCCCAACATAAATGCAACACTTAAGAAAATAAGAGGGGTGATATTCATTAAGGAACCATAAGTCAAACTCATAATAGAAGAACAACAACATAACAGACAGACAGTGAAAGAACTATTGTCATGCTACCATGTGTAGGAAGAAGTACCAGAGGAAGACGATCCGCGCAATATTCAGATTGAAGAAGTTGAAGGTGAAAGAGAAGTGGAAGGTCCACCTCTGGAATTATAAGTAATTGTTGTGACAATCAAGGTGAAGAAATTCAACATTGGGACAATTGAGAATACCAATATGGCTAGCATTGGATACTACTGGGATGAGCAAACACTAGACATGATAACATAATTATTGCGCGAATACAATGACATGTTCCCAACGACCTTTACATAAATGAAGGGTATCATAGGAGAACTTGGAGAGATGAAGATCCCTCTCAAACCAGAGGCAAGACCTATTAGACAACGACGTTACCAATTGAACCTCATCTGGAACAGAAGGTAAGAGCATAAATTGACAGAATGTTGGAAGCAAGAATCATAGAACTAGTAGAAAAATTAGAATGGATAAGCCCCATGGTATTTCAGGAGAAAAAGAAAGGAGGTATAAGAATCGGTGTATATCTGAGAAAGTTCAATGATTCTTTCCTACATGACCCCTTCCCTACACCCTTTATAGATGAAGTCCTAGAAAATGTGGGAGGCCAAGAAGAATACTCATTCACTTATGGATTCTCAGTCTACCACCAAATAGAGATAACACCAGAAGATAGACACAAGACTACCTTTTCAATAGAAAGGGGATCCTACTAGTACACAGTCATGCCTTTTGGACTGAAAAATGCACCAACACTTTTCTCTAGAGTAGTCATCGTTGCCTTCAAAGAGATCATCCATCAGTTTCTAGAGGTATATTTGGATGATTGGACAACATACATCCAGTTGAAAGATCATGTAGAGGTTGTTATCGGATAAATTGGTAGGGGAAAACACTAACTGATCTCCCTAGATCCACCTAGATCTAGAACAAAACACACCAAAACATGATTCTTTCCTTAACTTTTAGATATTGAATTTACTAACTAAAGAGGGATAGGTGACATACCGTTTAAATGCCACTTCCTCTCACTATCGCCATCTTAGCTCTGTTCCAACACTCATACAATGATGAACCTGCAAAAGAACAAAACCATACAAAGTGATAGAAATACCATAAACTTAATATAAACCTATGTATGTGATCAAGGAATCATACAATAAAACACAACAAACTTTCTAGGAAAGAATAATATTACTGTATCATATTAAATGTGAAAGAGAGATCACAACCATGGCCTTGATGTCGTAAGGTCCCTTCCAATTGTCCTTCATTCCCCACACACTTCTTGCTCCAAGGATTCTGATACCATGGATCTGATAGCTACTCACAATCTATCTTGACAAAGCAAATCTCAAAGCCACTCTAACCAAGCTAACAATCCCAAGCCAAAAACAACTCAAGCTAATCCAAAAATCTCAAAAGCTAACTTTCTCCATGAGATCTCCTTTCCTTTTATAAGTTGAAGAGGATAAGGTGAGGAGGTTAGGATAATCCCACTAAATCATGAAAGCTAGTAAGATCCAAACCATTCGGATGCCACCTCACCATGGAATTTTATCCTTCTAGAAGCATCGAGAAGATGCTCATTTTTCCCACGTATGAGCATTCTCGCACCCTGCTTATAGAGAAACCTATGAACCTCTCACAACCTAGCTATGGTGCAGCCTGCGAGAATTAGACAGTCTCGCACCCTGCCTATATAGCAACCCGCGAACATCCTCTTTAATAGGGTTTTTCCAAAGGAGAATGCAACTTCTTCTCTTAGGAAAAGTTCTTCTCCCTTCTTTCTTCAGGAACTCAGGCCATTGACCCCTTTGAAGCCAACAGATAGGTTTACATCATTAACGGTCATAGGGATTATGAAAATAATGTATAATAGAGAGCCCCCCAAAGTATGAAGTTAGAATAGAGTGATAGCTGAAATACTTTGTCGAGTGTGTGTAGGGAACAAGGAACAGTCGGTCGGAAAACTTCCAACAAACAAGGAAATATAGTACAATAATATATCATCACTGAGGTAGGCATTCCCATACAAAAAATACAAATGACTCGGAGCATAAATGCCGACATGCGAAGATCCATGTCAAGTAAGACAGGTCATGGCCACCAAACATACATTGTGGATCCATGCCATTATGACTCAAATCTGAACATAGCCACCAAAAATACACTGTGGATCTATGTGTTAAAGACTCAAATTTGAACATAGCCTTGAGACATACAATCTGGATCTATGCAACAGTACAAACTGAATATACTCCAACGCAACTTGAATCTATTACAAAATATCCAGGGTCTTCATCTCCACCACTCGATAGTACGAATCTAATCATGTGAATACATGTGATGAATTCAAACATGGTAGAAACCACTTGATTACTGGTCATCAATGAATACCGTTAACAGGTGTGAGGGAAATCACCATTAATTTCAATGACTCCCAAGGTACACTAGTACAATCCAACGAATGTGAATTAATGAGCTAAAGTTGAACACTCGACGAAATCTCCAGATCAGGGGTCAATAATGAAAACCCATTGTCAAAAGCGAGGAAACCTGCCATTAAGGCATGCAAGTTCCAAGGTACCAATTAGTTTCTAAGTCTAATTCTTGGATAATGAGTTGAAGTCGAAAGGAAAATAATCATCACAGGAGGGCCTTAATTTATCCCACATCAATGACACGAAACGGGTAACAAGATTTGAAGTAGATCAGAGTAACAAGTGATTCAGGACTGACTCGGGGATGGCTGACACAATAGAAGGCTCAAGGACTGCAGAAATGGCTGACGCAATAGAAGGCTTTCCAGGTTGAACTTCTCTTTGAACATATTGATGACACAACAACTATCCTAGGAAATATTGACTCAACAACAGGGATCATAGACCAATTTCTAATTTTATAAGTAGTATGATCAAGAGACGAGCAGATTTTCCAACCTAGACACAAAGCGAGTGAAATGGTGTCATGTTCAAAAGTGACTCTTCCATAGAATACAGGTTTAGACAAAATTCTTTTCAAATTTTTTCCCCACCATTTATGGTGACTACCTCTTTATTTTTACACAAGCTTGAGGAGGATAACATATGCTTGAAATGTAAGCTCATCCTTCAAATGAGTCCCTTGGAGTATGTTTAACGAACCCTAAGAAGGAGTGGTTCGGTACCATATGGGTCTTTCGATGTTTTTTTAACGAGTCCAAAGATAGAAAACTCGAGGGTTTTTCATGTTTAGAGAGTCTGAAAAACACTTAAAGAGAAATCTCTCAGTTCCTTTTTCATAAAGTAGTCTGATGAGACTAAAAAAGAGATAAATTATCGCTCAATAGACGTTTTATTCAAATACTTTAATGAGCATGAAAAGAACAAGGTTGCTCGACAATCTTTTCATGTTTAGAGAGTCTAAAAAGATCTTAAAGGGAAATCTAGGGGGTTCCTTTTTCGTATAAGCTTTACGAGTCCAAAAAAGTGATAAAAGTATACTCGGTTATATTCTCATTGATTCATGAGCATGGGAAAGAACAAAGACTAAGCTCGGGATTGTTTTCATTTTTACGCAATCTTTAAAACAAAACAAAGCTATGCTTGGTATAGATTTTATTTTTACACAAGCTTAAAACTAAACAAAACTATGCTTGTACCTGGTTTCATTTTTACACAAGCTTGAACTAGAGGAAACTATGCTTGAGGTGGGTGGTTTCATTTTTACACAAGCTTGAACCATAGAAAACTATGGTTGTGACTTCCCAACGCATAACACATGGAATGGTTGGTACTTAGCCCCCAACTTAAGAAACTAGTGGCTCTAAATTCAGCATGAAGTCTAGAGGCTGAAAGTATTGACCCCCAAGCTTCAGTTTCATCCAACTGCGAAGGAGAATGAAATGAAGCTTCAAATACTATACGTAGGACTTGACCCAAACAGAGAGGGGGAAGTTGTTTCATTTTTAAATGAGCTTGACACAGGATAAGAACTATGCTCAAGAATACAGGTTCAATCCCTAGAACTTTGTTTCATTTTTTAATGAGGTTGCCTCAGAGATGCAAAAATTATCCTCATAACCTCTCTTTCATTTTTTAACGAGGTCACTACAGAGACGCAAAACTATCCTCGTAACCTCTGTTTCATTTTTTAATGAGGTTTCCACAAAGACGAAAAAACTATCCTTGTAACAAGTTTCATTTTTTAATGAGTTTGAAATCAAAAAACAATGCTCAAGGTTGGTTTCATTTTTAAATGAGCTTGAAATCAGAAAATCATGCTCAAATACCTCTGTTTCTTTTTTTAACCAGGTTGCCTCAGAGATGCAAAAACTATCCTCGGAAGTGGTCTTCTTGATCATGGATGCCAAGAGGACAATTCTCTAGAATGACATCATGTCAAGGGACAAAAATCGGTCATGGATTCCGATAGGTCTTCACTGGAAGGAAGAAACAAACTCTAGAAGGACACCATGTCGAGGGTCGTGATAGGAGTAAAGAGATCAGGCTCTAACACACCTATCAAAGATATCACCATGTCAACTAATAGATCTAAGTCATCATAAGTTGAAGCCATGGGCGTCAACGCCACATAATTGACCTATGGCAGGGGCAATATCATCTGCATATAAGAACCATTTAGGGAGGCAATCCAGTCGGGGTCAATGAATGAAAGTTGATCAACAGTCACAACTCGTCCATTGTGAGGGAAAGATATCACACGAAAAAGAGTAGACACAATGGCTTTCATGGCATAGACATAATCTCGCTCAAGGAGTAAAGAAAAATCCATGGGGTCTTGGACTACCATGACATCAATAAAGACAGTTTTCCCTCCCAAAGTTATAGGAAATTGAGGAAGGGTCCCTAAAGGTTGACTGGTTCTTCTGTTAAAAGATAACAGATTCTGCGTAACCGATGCAAGTGGAGGATAAACCAAAGCTTTCCAAGCAATAGAGGACACAATAATAATGGACGCACCTTCATCTATCAGTGTCTGAGGAACGTCCCGACCACAAACTTGCACTGTAATCTGGAAAGGAATGTGAGAGGGAAGATGAGGTCCAGTTAGCACACCCCAACTAAAAAGGATGGCCTCATTACTTGGAGGAGGTTCCACGGGAGAAGGAGGAATATCCCCCGACATGGTAGATTTTGCATCAACGAGAAAAACATGGGCAGTATCGGGTTTACTCTTGAGAAGGAGAGTAGGATCGACCGATGATGAGATCGGATCGACCACTTGGGTTGTATTCTCCAAGGGGAGAATGGGATCGATGCTTGGGAAAGGATCGACCACTTGGGTTTCACTCTCTAACAAGAGAGTGGGATCAATCGAGGATGGGATCAGATCGACCACTTGGTTGACTGGTTCAACCAAGGACGTGACCAGATTGACCACTTGATCAACCAAACTGGCCAATGGGGGAACCATATCGAGCATTCCATCAACTATAGGTGGGTTGAGAGAAAGCTTGCGATAAGTAGCTGGAAGTTGAGGCTGTGAAACAATCATGTCTTCCAAAAATTTCAAGGCTTCTTCCATATGAGGGAAAATATGAGTTAGATGACACCCTTTGCATAACATACAAGGGAACTTGGCTCTACTTTTCTACTTCCCAACTATATCGTGACTAGTCGACGAGAATTCATCAACATGTTGTTCAGAGGCCAACGACATGGGTTGGAAAGGATGTGTAGACCATGCTTCTATAACCTTGGATAGAACAGGGCAATCCTTAAGAAGATGGCTACCCTTACAAAGCTTGCAAGGGTACTTGGGCTTACGAGTTGTTTGGGTGATCTTGACATCATCAATGCTCCTAGCATGATTAAGAGTAACTGGTTGTTTTCCAACATGTTTGACAGTGGTTGGAAGTTTGGATCCTTGCTTATTTTTCTTCTTCTTAGTCTTTCGTTTCTTCTTCTTCTTATCCACCAAGTTACCAGCTTGATATATTTCACTCGGCGAAGAAGATGAAATGGAAGAAGACCTTGCAAGTGAAGAAGGAGAAGAAGATATTATTGGTGAAGACGGTGAAGGATCAACATGAGGTTGATGTTCTTGGGGGGAAGTGCTTACGACCGAAGCAATTATTGCATTTGGGATTACCTAAGTAGAAAACAACCACACTGGAAATCCAATCGTGAGACCTAGAAGGCTCAAAGTAGCGATGTGAGGAGGACCAATGTTTCCATAAGAAGGAAAAACAAAAGGTTCCCATGGAATAGGGGTTCCTTCATTGGTTATTTTGGGAACTAACGCCATATAAAACAAAGATCCAACCTAGAGTCTGCTAGAGAAAACAAACATAACACGCTAAAAATCTAGTAAGAAAGCAAGAAAACAAAACCTTCTTGGAATGAGCTCACTAGTTGGTGATGAAATCCAACGTCGTGGGAACAAAGTAATAAGGGGCTGAGATAGGGAGGGTGGAAGAGTTATGTTGATGACCTTCTTAACGGACTTACACCCTAGTGCAAGCTCCCACACATAATCATGGGTATACCCTCCAAGGAGCTCGAGTGAGTTTGGCCAACGTCGATTGCAGTTACTATGAAGACTTACCCCTCCAAAGTCACCTTGTGTAAAGACCCTAAAGAGATAGGCCACTAAGGTTACCAATCACTACAGTGATGCCTGGGGAAATAGTCAACAGTCCGATCCACGCGCAAGGGCAAGGTATCTAGCCCAAAATCAAATTGAAAGGCTTCCACTCATCATTGTGGGTATACCTCTCAAGCGACCCCCATAATACATGTAATATCTACACCAAGACCAACAAAGCAGGGTGAGTAACTCTATCAGTCTCAATGCGACCTCGTGATTGACCCTTGTGTTATAAGGGCTTCCCAGGACAAAATGTAGTAAGTGGATTTAACTCTCCATATCACAAGATACTATGTTTGTTTGCAGCTTTGGAAAGTTATCTTTCACACCTATTCCAAATCCCTACAACTAATCTAATGTAGGTTTGCTACCAGAAAGTATAAAAAATGTCTAATCAATTTTTTTATAAGCGCTTTATTTTATGCCTGTTGTTACTCAAGAGGAAAATGGCGTGAACAATATGGTGTTTTGACTGAATCGAAATTTATGCAAAGAGATGAAGATGCAATCTTTTCATTTCGATGAAAGCTATGCTACGAGAAGGAGAAAACATTTATCATTCCCAGATGCACAATGTCCAAAAATCTTAAAACTCATCAATACCAATATTCTCAAGAAATGAGAAAAAAAGGTACTGTACACCAATGAGGGGGAAAAAATTTTGGAATTTAAGACCAAAAAATGCCAAGAATCATGCAATTTCCCTACTTCAAATGCAAGGATGACCCCAATCTAATATAAAGAAATAACTTTGTTAAAACAAAGAATCAAAAACTAAAAGTTTTCTTTTAAAGCAAACTATTCAGAAGAAATCTGATCTTTCCCTAAACAAATCTAAAGAAAACACACGCTTTGTAATTGAAAGACAAAGCAAGAGACTAATCTTTCAAAACCAAACAAAGCAAAGGTCGCTAAAAGAAACTCAAAGGATGTCAAACAGACTGTAAACAGATCAATATAGGATCCAAAAGTTCAATCAAGCTGATCAAAGCAAAACTGGGTCATCAAAAGATGACAAGACCCAATCCAAAAAAGTTTACAAATAAGTTCGCAGCCTAGCGGTAGAGTACAGTGAGAGAATTAGGTATTCTCTCAGGCTAGACACTAGTAGGGTGCAAGAAGTTCGCACTGGATCTAACATCAAAGTGAGAAAATCAATGGTTTTTGTAGGCTGTAGAGAGGTACAGTTCAAGAATGTCTGTAATCAAATAAATTTTTGAAAAAGGACAGGGATTCTAAGTGAACTTCTAGATCCAGAGGGTCTGGATGGATGTCCCATAGACTCAGAAACTAGAAAACAAGCAATCAAAGGAAGGGAAACTAGACTAACTAGGAAGCAATCCGTTCCCCAATGGAGTCGCCAATTTTGTTATTAGATAAATCGGTAGGTGCGGACACTAACTGATCTCCCTAGATCCACCTAGATCTAGAACAAAACACACCAGAACATGATGCTTTCCTTAAGTTTTAGATATTGAATTTACTAACTAAAGAGGGATAGGTGACATACCATTTAAATGCCACTTCCTCTTTCTATTGCCATCTTAGCTCTGTTCCAACACTCATACAATGATGAACCTACAAAAGAATAGAAACATCCAAAGTGATAGAAATAGCATAAACTCAATATAAACCTATGTATGTGATCAAGGAATCATACAATAAAACACAACAAGATTTATAGGAAAGAATCATATTACTGTATCATATTAAATGTGAAAGAGAGATTACAACCATGGCCTTGATGTCGTAAGGTCCCTTCCAACCGTCCTTCATTCCCCACACAATTCTTGCTCCAAGGATTCTGATACCATGGATCTGATAGCTACTCACAATCTATCTTGACAAAGCAAATCTCAAGGCCACTCTAACCAAACTAACAATCCCAAGCCAAAAACAACTCAAGCTAATCCAAAAATCTCAAAATCTAACTTTTTCTATCAGAGCTCCTTTCCTTTTATAAGTTGAAGAGGATAAGGTGAGGAGGTTAGGATGATCCCACTAAATCATGGAAGCAAGTAAGATCCAAACCATTCGGATGCCACCTCACCATGGAAGTTTCTCCTTCTAGCAGATTCGAGAAAACGCTCGTTTTTTCCACGTGTAAGCATTCTTGCACCCTGCCTATAGAGCAGACTATGAACTCCTCATGACCTAGCTATGATGTAGCCTGCAAACTTCCTTTTTTATATTGTTTTTACAAAGAAAAATGAAACTTCTTCTCTCAGGAAAAGTTCTTCTCCCTTGTTTCTTCAGGAACTCAGGCCATTGACCCCTCTGAAGGCAACATATAGGTTTACATCATTAACGGTCATAGGGATTATGAAAATAATGTATAACAGAGGTGTT
>ML817195.1:228446-242709 GCA_009831015.1 Picea engelmannii | reverse complement strand
TTAATGGGTGACCTCATATTTCCCTTTGTGGAATCGAATGCAGTGTATTGTGGTCACAACCAAAGTGCAATAAAAGTAGTGGAAAATCCCGTTGTTGAAAATAAGATGAATCATGTGGAGCTTCATGCTCATTATCTAAGACAATCGGTACATGAAACAATTGCATGTAGGACAAAAGATCTAATTGTTGATATATTTATGAATCCATTACTAGAAGATAAGTTTGTACAATTTCATGCTATTCTTGCACTTCAGAAAGACATAATTATGAAGGGTTGTAAAGAGATAATTTCACCTCTTGAATCTCACCTATAGATCTTTTAGAGACAACCAATTAACAATGGAGGCTCGAATGGGAGTCAACTAAAGAGATCAACTGGTGGGTCATGTTGACCAAAGGTGGTCTCAACTCAACCAAGTGGATTGTAGGCCAAGGAAAAAAACAAGAGATCAGGGTGCACCTAAGGTGATCATAGTTGGTTATGTCATCCTCATTCTAAGAAGTTATTTCTACTTTGGGTTATCTACAGATGATCCTATGGATAAATCTATCATGAAATTTTTTGTGTTGTTTCTTCTACATATTGAGCCATATTCACTTTTTCTTCAGTTCTATAATGGTAACTTTAAACACCACCTCTCCTTGAAATCCATAACTCATCACTTCTGCAAATCTGCAAATGTCTAGTTCTCCAACATGAATATAATAGCATAACTAAAAGGCTAGTAACTACTTTGGGGTGAAATGAGATTTTGGTATCATGTTCAAGTTTGAATTGATATTTTGTGTCCCTTGACTCTCACACCAAGGTTGTGAGTAGTAATTAAAGTTGTCTTATATATAGATGTGACTTTGAATGAGACAGGGTTGGACAAAGCTGGTCCATGCGATATTTTGTTGGACTATATTAAGTTGCCATGTGGGAAATGGACAATGTTGAGAGAGATGGAGTTGAGATAGGTCATGAACCAGGTCATGCATTTGCATTGAAAGGTGACACAGAGGGTCATGGATGTAAGGTGGGACCTTTGTATATTTCTAATGGAATAGTACAACCACCTAATTTGACTTTGCCTTATACGAACCAAAAACAATTACGCAATGAAATGAAACGATTTGTCGCACACCGTTAGCAAGTTGGATCAGTCTAATTTTTGAATGAAATCTTTGTCTTTGATGCCGTTTGAACCCATACCTGAAAGCTTTGTTTGAAACTCATGGCCATTTTCTTTTGAAGAAGTCACAGATTCCACATTCTCCATCACTGAATTGCAGGCCCTGTGGCCAAACGCCGGTCTCTCAAAATCTAAATCTGAACAGAACATCAGTGAGCGAGTCTCTTCGTTAAAGTCGTCGACCGAAATTATGAAGCGTATTTTAGGCCACAAAGTCAAAATAAAGACAGTTTTTCCTCCCAAAGTTATAGGAAACTGAGGAAGGGTCCCTAAAGGTTGAATGGTTCTTCTGTTAAAATCCAACAGATTCTGCGTAACCGGTGCAAGTGGAGGATAACCCAAAGCTTGCCAAGCAATAGAGGACAAAATACTAATGAACGCACCTTCATCTATCAATGTCTGAGGAACGTCCCAACCACAAACTTGCACTGTAATCTAGAAAGGAATGTGAGAGGGAAGATGAGGTCCAATTAGCACACCCCAACTAAAAAGGATGGCCTCATTACTTGGAGGAGGTTCCACGAGAGAAGGAGAAATATCCCCTGACATGGTAGATTTTTTATCAATGAGAAAAACATGGGCAGTATCAGGTTTACTCTTGAGCAGGAGAGTAGGATCGACCAATGATGAGATCAGATTGACCACTTGGGTTGTATTCTCTAAGGAGAGAATGGGATCAACGCTTGGGAAAGGATCCACCACTTGGGTTTCACTCTCTAACAGGAAAGTGGGATCAACCAAGGATGGGATCGGATCGACCACTTGGTCGACTGGTTCAACCAAGGACGTGACCATATTGACCACTTGATCAACCAAACTAACCAACGGGGGGACTGGATCGAGCATTCCATCAACTACAGGTGGGTTGAGAGAAAGCTTGCGATAAGCAGCTGCAAGTTGAGGCTGTGAGAAGTCATCAGCATGTTGTTCAAAGGCTAACGACATGGGTTGGAAAGGATGTGTAGACCATGCTTCTATAACCTTGGATAGACCAGGGAAATCCTTAAGAAGATGGCTACCCTTACAAAGCTTGCAAGGGTACTTGGGCTTACGAGTTGTTTGGGTGATATTGACATCATCAAAGCTCCCAACATGATTAAGAGTAACTGGTTGTTTTCCAACATGTTTGACAGTGGTTGGAAGTTTGGGTCCTTGCTTATTTTTCTTCTTCTTATTCTTTCATTTCTTTTTCTTCTTATCCACCAAGTTACCAGCTTGAGATATTTCACTCGGCGAAGAAGATGAAATGGAAGAAGACCTTGCAAGTGAAGAAGGAGAAGAAGATATTATTGGTGAAGACGGTGAGGGATCAACATGAGGTTGATGTTCTTGGGGGGAAGTGCTTACAACCGAAGAAATTATTGCATTCGGGATTACCTGAGTAGAAAAAAACCACACCAGCAATCCAATCGTGAGACCTGGAAGGCTCAAAGTAGCGATTTTAGGAGGACCAATGTTTCCATAAGAAGGAAAAAAAAAAGGTTCCCCTGGAACAGGGGTTCCTTCATTGGTCATTTTGGGAACTGACGCCATATAAAACAAAGATCCAACCTAGAGTCTACTAGAGAAAACAAACATAGCACGCTAAAAATCTAGTAAGTAAGCAAGCAAGCAAACAAAACCTTCTTGGAATGAGCTCACTAGTTGGTGATGAAATCCAACATCGCGGGAAAAAAGTAAGAAGGGGCTAAGATAGAGAGGGTGGAAGAGTTACGTTGATGACCTGCTTAATGGACTTACACCCTGGTGCAAGCTCACACACATAAGCATGGGTATGCCCTCCAAGGAGCTCGAGTGAGTTTGGCCAACGTTGATTGCAGTTACTGTGAAGACTTTCCCCTCCACAGTCACCTTGTGTAAATACCCTAAAGAGATAGGCCACTAAGGTTACCAATCACTACAGTGATGCCTGGGGATATAGTCGACAGTCCGATCCACATGCAAGGGAAAGGTATCTAGCCCAAAATCAACTTGAAAGGATTCCACTCATCATTGTGGGTATACCTCTCAAGCGACCCCCATAATACATGTAATATCTACACCAAGACCAACAAAGCAGGGTGAGTAACCCTGTCAGTCTCAATGCGACCTCGTGATTCACCCTTGTGTTAGAAGGGCTTCCCAGGACAAAATGTAGTAAGTGGATTTAACTCTCCCTATCACAAGATACTATGTTTGTTTGCAGCTTTGGAAATTTATCTTTCACACCTATTCCAAATCCCTACAACTAATCTAATGTAGGTTTGCTACCAAAAAGTATAAAAATGTCTAATCAATTTTTTTATAAGTGCTTTACTTTATGGTTGTTGTTACTCAAGAGGAAAATGGCATGAACAATATGGTGTTTTGACTGACTCGAAAGTTATGCAAAGAGATGAAGATGCAATCTTTTCATTTCGATGAAAGATATGCTACAAGAAGGAGAAAACATTTATCATTCTCAGATGCACAATGTCCAAAAATCTTAAAACTCATCAATACCAATATTCTCAAGAAATGAGCAAAAAAGGTATTGTACACCAATGAGGGGGAAAAAATTTCGGAATTTAAGACCAAAAAATTCCAAGAATCATGCAATTTCCCTACTTCAAATGCAAGGATGCCCCCAATCTAATATAAAGAAAGAAATTAAATCTTTTTTTTTCAAAATTTTCACTAAAAGAAATAATGAACTTTGTTAAAACAAAGAATCCCAAACTAAAATTTTTCTTTTAAAGCGAACTATTCAGAAGAAATCTGATCTTTCCCTAAACAAATCTAAAGAAAACACACTCTTTGTAATTGAAAGACACTCAAAGCAAGAGACTAATATTTCAAAACCAAACAAAGCAGAGGTCGCTAAAAGAAAATCAAAGGATGTCAAGCAGACTGTAAACAGATCAATATAGGATCCAAAAGTTCAATCCAGCTGATCAAAGAAAAACTGGGTCATCAAAAGATGACAAGACCCAATCCAGAAAAGTTTACAAATAAGTTCACAGCCTAGCAGTAGAGTAATGTGAGAGAATTAGGTATTCTCGCAGGCTAGACACTAGTAGGGTGCAAGAAGTTCACACTGGATCTAACATCAAAGTGAGAAAATCAATGGTTTTTGCAGGTTGTAGAAAGGTACAGTTCGAGAATGTCTGTAATCAAAGAAAATTTTGAAAAAGGACAGGGAATCTAAGTGAACTTCTAGATCCAGAGGGTCTGGATGGATGTCCCACAGACTCAGAAACTAGAAAACAAGCAATCAAAGGAAGGGAAACTAGACTAACTAGGAAACAATCTGTTCCCCAATGGAGTCGCCAATTTTGTTATCAGATAAATCGGTAGGTGCGGACACTAACTGATCTCCCTAGATCCACCTAGATCTAGAACAAAACACACCAGAACATGATGCTTTTCTTATGTTTTAGATATTGAATTTACTAACTAAAGAGGGATAGGTGACATACCGTTTAAACGCCACTTCCTCTCGTTATCGCCATCTTAGCTTCGTTCCAACACTTATACTATGATGAACCTACAAAAGAACAGAACCATCCAAAGTGATATAAATAGAAAAAACTCAATATAAACCTATGTATGTGATCAAGGAATCATACAATAAAACACAACAAGCTTTATAGGAAAGAATCATATTACTGTATCATATTAAATGTGAAAGAGAGATTACAACCATGGCCTTGATGTCTTAAGGTCCCTTCCAACCGTCCTTCGTTCCCCACAATTATTGCTCCAAGGATTCTGATACCATGGATCTGATAGCTACTCACAATCTATCTTGACAAAGCAAATCTCAAGGCCACTCTAACCAAGCTAACAATCCCAAGCCAAAAACAACTCAAGCTAATCCAAATATCTCAAAATCCAACTTTCTCCATGAGAGCTCCTCTCCTTTTATAAGATGAAGAGTATAAGGTGAGGAGGTTAGGATGATCCCACTAAATCATGAAAGCGAGTAAGATCCAAACCATTCGGATGCCACCTTACCATGGAAGATTCGATAAAACACTCGTTTTTCCCACGTGTAAGCATCCTTGCACCCTGCCTATAGAGCAGACTACGAACTCCTCATGACCTAGCTATGATGTAGCCTGCAAACTTCTTTTTTTATATTGTTTTTACAAAGGAAAATGAAACTTCTTCTCTCAGGAAAAGTTCTTCTCCCTTGTTTCTTCAGGAACTCAGGCCATTGACCCCTCTGAAGGCAACATATAGGTTTACATCATTAACGGTCATAGGGATTATGAAAATAATGTATAACAGAGGTGTTGAAGCTAATGTTAGAAAGATGAAGGAAATTCCAAATATCCTTGAACATTAAGAAATGTATATTTGGAACACCCTTCAGAATTCTATTGGGTCACATAGTATGCAGACAAGGTTTGATCGTGGATCCTACAAAGATTGCAATAATTGTGAACTTACCCCCACTAAAATCAGTGTGCTAGCTGATGACCACATTAGGAAGTACATGATATTACAAAAAAATTATCAAGGGGTATGCATAGATCACTACCCCGATGGAGAAATTACTTAAGAAGAATACTAAATTCTAGTGGAATGAGAGATGTCAATAAGGATTAGACACCCTAAAGGAGAATATGGTCACAACACCTATCTTAGTATTTCCATATTGGGAGAAGACATTCCATGTGCATGTAGATGCATAAGCCATAGCCTTGGGAGCTATTCTGGCGCAACCAAGAGTAGGGGATTTGGACCATCCCATATCATTTCCAAGAATAAAATTTTCAGACTCTGAGCAGAACTACAACACCACAGAGCGAGAAGGCCTAACAATGGTATATGCACATCAAAAGTTCAAGCATTGCATACTTGGAAAACATTTTAAGATATTCATAGATCATTCAGCCCTTAAGTACCTGGTCAACAAGCCAGTGTTGGGGGGAAGAATTTGTCGATGGTTACTATTGTTTCAAGAATTTGACTTTAAAGTCATAGTGAAACCAGGAAAGATGAACGTAGGACCTGATCACTTTTCAAGGGTGACCAATGGAAAGGAGCCTACAAACTTAGAGTATACCTTCCTTGACACACATTTATTTTCAATACAGATCGCCGATGAATACTTCACAAAAATCATCCAATTCTTGAGTATAGGGACTGTGCCATAGGAATATAACACCGCGCAGAAGAAAAACCTAGTAGCCTGGGCTATATACTATCAGTTGATTGTAGGAGACTTATACAAAATGAGTGCAGATAGCATCTTGAGAAGATGTGTGATGGAACATGAAATACCAAGGATTTTAGCAAAATCCCATGAGGGAATAGCATGAGGACATTACGCAGGCAAAGCTACCACACATAAGGTATTGCATGCAGGATTATGGTGGCCAACTATTCATCGAGATGCAAAGGAATATTGTCAAAAATGAGATGTTTCTTAGAGGGTTGTCAAACCAAACAGATGGGATGAGATGCTCTTACATCCACAAGTGATCTAGGTGGATATCGGTGGAGACCCACCTTTTCTGACTGGCTCAAAACAGTTTTCTGGCAATTTTAGCAATTTACTATTTTTAGTAGGTTTTAACTTCCAGGGCCATTTTGAGGGCCTAAATGAAGGTTTTTTGAGATATAGGTTCTCCATGATAGTTAAAGACATGATTGAGCCCCCAAAATGAATCTCCTCAATGATACCTTTCCAACGAGCTATCATACGCCTAAAACATAGATCGTATGCAAAAGTTATGACCTTGGGAAGTTGATGTACTAACTTACCCAAACGGGGCCCACGTGAATTTTGGCGCTTCATCTCCTAGGGTTAGGTTTTTGGATCTCTAGGGTTTTTGGCATTCCTGTTTATTGTAAAAATGCCTTCAGAGCATCATTTTAATCATCTTCTTGTGAATGCGAGTAGCCGTCACATCTCTTCTCAGAGATAAGTTGCCACCATTCTATCGAGTCTTTCACTCTGTATTTTACAGTCTCTGTACATTTATTTCATTAATATAAATCATGTATTAATGTATATATGTGTTTATGGTTGCATCTCTGATATATTTTTGTTATATTATTGAATATCTACGATATCTCTGTGCATTTCTTTATTATATCTCTGATCTCATTTTGTGCCGAAAATTTCTGGATCAGTGGTATTAGAGCAGGATGCTCTTGATCATTTTTTCAGTGCATGTCCCTGATGAGGTCTAAGTATAGCAAGTTGGGTCTCGATCTTGTCTCTCTTGAAGACAATCGCTCTCACACACCCAAGAAACCCTCAATGGTTGAAGAAAAGAAAAATGACGGAGCAAACGATCCTATCAATTTGTTGCTTGAGCAAGCTCTCACGCGATAGAGGGACGAAATGATGGAGAATTTTTCCCACATCCTTAAATGCCTGCCCATAGCATCAGATGCATATTCATCAAGCGACCACTTTGGAGGCACCTCGCCTTTCCAGGTACAAGTTAATTTTGATATTCCTGTATTTGAAGGACAGATAGATGCATAAGCCCTAGAAAAATGGTTAACTCTGCTAGAAGGTTATTTCTCTGTTCACAATGTTTCCGACAAAGAAATGATCACCTTCACACTCCTTAAATCTCTCTCTCATGTCAAACATTGGTGGAAAACTTACTGGGAGAAAAGTTCCACATAGGAGTCTAGAATATATGGGGTTGATCCCACTTGGGATTTTTTTGTGGATGCGGTAAAGGAACAATATTACCCTATTGGCAACTATGAGGACCAGTACATGAGATGGACCACACTGCGGAAAGAGAGGGGCCAAGCAGTTCTGGAGTTCACCAATACGTTCCATACCTTGCGCACCAAGCTGGGTATCAAAGACTTCGAGCAACATTTGGTTCTGAAATACCATGGGTCTCTACACAGATACATCCAGACTGAAATTGATTTTCTGGACATCTCATCACTCAGTGTTGCTCATCGATATGTTGTTAAAATTGAGCATAAATTTAAGCACTAGAAAAAATGGGAATTCGGGCCTGCAAATCCGCAACAACCAAAGTACGACAAAGATAGCCCTAACAAACATTCTCCTGAAAACCAGTCCAAGACACAGGAAAAGAAGGGTCATGGGAAGACAAAGAAGGACACTAGAAAATGGTGTGATTTCCACAAAATCCCCTGGCACAACACTGATGAATGTCACTCAAAACATACATTGGTGTCCGAGATCAAAGACAAGGAGCCAAACCCTGACTCTGAATCTAATTCTAAAAATACTAGTAAAGGAAAGATCATTGACATAGACCCCACTGCTATTGCCGCGACCACAACAATTCAACCAGAAGAAACAACAGATCCTATAGAGGGAGAGTGCCTTTTTCATTCACAGATGTGGGTGAAGGGGACCCCACTTCATTTTATTGTTGAGAGTGGAAGCCAAAAAAACCTCATCTTAGCAGAGGTCATCAAACAGTTGGGATTGTTGACAACACCACACCCGAAACCATACAACATCAAGTGGCTTCGGCAAAGATGAGATCTTTGTGTCATCCAACAGTGTCAATTGTCATACGGCATCCAACCCTTCAAGGATGAGGTATTATGTGATGTTTCCCCACTAGATGTCTTTGATGTTCTCTTGGGCCAACAATATATGTGGAGATGCCATGCTATTTATGAGTCTCGACCCCATAGTGTCATTGTTACTTTGGGGGGTCATATCTACAGAATACCAGAGGTAGTTCCAACTATTGTTCCACCTAAAAAGTGTTGCAAGGTAGTATCTCATACTGCAAAATTCAGCTTCTTCACATTCTGTTCAAAAGGGGAGCAAAAGGACACTGCAACCACTACAGCCTCGCCCCCTGCACATTCCATCCAACATAAGTAGGTCAACAAGGTTGTAGCAAAGAGAAAATTTTCCTTCTACATACCTTCCTCTCATGTAGCTCGACTTGTTGAACAACCTCAACTTCAACAGGTTTATGACAGACTTCCACAAACTAAGCAGCACGACATCTCCAATAATACAAGCAACTCACCAAGACGCAGATCTAGCAAATGCTTTTCCCTCTCCCCCGGGAACTCAACGCAATGGAGATGATTACTTCCTAAGGAGGGAGGATTGATCTAGGTGGATATCGGTGGCCACCCACCTTTTTCGACTGGCTCAAAATAATTTTCTATTAATTTTGGCAATTTACTATTTTTAGCAGGTTTTAACTTCCGGGGCCATTTTGAGGGCCTAAATGAAGGATTTTCAAGATCGAGGTTCTCAATGATACTTAAAGGCGTGATTGAGCCCCCAAAATGAATCTCCTTGATGATACCTTTCCAATGAGCTATCATACGCCTAAAACGGATATCGTATGCAAACGTTACGACCCCGAGAAGTTGATGTACTAACTTACCCAAACGGGGCCCACATGACTTTTGGCACTTCATCTCCTAGGGTTAGGTTTTTGTATGTCTAGGGATTTTGGAATTCTTGTTTATTGTAAAAAGGCCTTAAGAGCCTCATTGTAATCATCTTCTTACAAATGCGAGTAGCCGTCACATCTCTTCTCAGAGATAAGCTGCCACCATTCTATCGAGTCTTTCACTCTATATTTTATAGTCTTTGTACATTTATTTCATTAATAGAAATCATGTATTACTGTATATATGTTTTTATGGTTTCATCTCTGATATATTTCTGTTATATTATTGAATATCTGTGATATCTCTGTGCATTTCTTTATTATATCTCGGATCTCATTTCGTGCCGAAAATAATCCGGATCAGTGGTATCAGAGCAGGCTATTCTTGATTGTTTTTTCAGTGCATGTCCCCGATGAGGTTTGAGTATAGAATGTTGGGTCTCAATCTTGTCTCTCTTGAAGACAATTTCTCTTGCACACCCAAGAAACCCTCAATGGTGGAAGAAAAGAAAAACAATGGAGCAGACGATCCTATCAATCTGTTGCTTGAGAAAGCTCTCACGCGATAGAGGGACGAAATGATGGATAATTTTACCGACATCCTTAAACGCCTTCCCTTAGCATCAGGCACATCTTCATCAAGTGACCACTTTGTAGGAATCTCTCCTTTCAAGGTACAAGTTAATTTTTATATTCCTGTATTTGAAGGACAAATAGATGCAGAAGCCCTAGAAAAATGGTTAACTCTGCTAGAAGGTTATATCTTTGTTCACAATGTTTCTGACAAAGAAAAGATCACCTTCGCACTCCTTAAACATCTCTCCCATGTCAAACATTGGTGGGAAACTTACTGGTAGAAAAGTTCCACAAAGGAGTCTAGAATATATGGGGTCAATCCCACTTGGGATTTTTTTGTGGATGCGGTAAAGGAACAGTATTACCCTGTTGGCAACTATGAGGACCAGTACATGAGATGGACCACACTGCAGAAAGAGAGGGGCCAAGCAGTTTTGAAGTTCACCAATACCTTCCATACCTTGCGCACCAAGCTGAGTATCAAAGACTCCAAGCGACATTTGGTTTTGAAATACCGTGGGGCTCTGCACAGATACATCCAGACTGAAATGGATTTTCTGGACATCTCATCACTCGGTGTTTCTTATCGATATGCTGTTAAAATTGAGAAAAAAATTAAGCACCAGAACAAACGGGAATTCAGGTGTGCAAATCCACAACAACCAAAGTATGACAAAGACAACCCTAACAAACAGTCTCCCGAAAACCAATCCAAGACACAAGAAAAGAAGGGTCACAGGAAGACAAAGAAGGACACTGGAAAATGGTGTGATTTCCACAAAATCCCCTAGCACAACACCAATGAATGTCGCTCATAACAGTCATTGGTGGCCGAGACCAAAGACAAGGAGCCAAACCTTGATTCAGAACCTGATTCTGAAAATACTGGTAAAGGACAGATCATTGACGCAGACTCCACTACTGTTGTCGTGACCATAACAATTCAATTAGAAGAACCAATGCATCCTGAAGAGGGGGAGCACCTTTTTCATTCACAAATGTGGGTGAAGGGGACCCGGCTGCATTTTATTGTTGGTAGCGGAAGCCAGAAAAACCTCATCTCAGCAGAGGCCTTCAAACAGTTGGGATTGTTGACAATACCACACCCGAAACAATACAACATTGGGTGGCTTTGGCAAGGATGAGATCTCTGTGTCAGCCAATAGTGTTGATTGTCATACGACATCCAACCCTTCAAGGATGAGGTATTATGTGATGTTGCCCCACTGGATGTCTGTGATGCTCTCTTGGGCCAACCATATATGTGGAGATGCCATGTTGTTTATGAGTCTCGACCCCGTAGTGTCATTGTTACTTTGGGGGGTCATCTCTACAGAATACCAGAGGTAGTTCCAAATATTGTTCCACCTAAAAAGTGTCGTAAGTTAGTATCTCATATTGCAAAATTCAGCTTCTTCACAATCTGTTCAAAAGAGGAACAGAAGGAAACTGCAACCACTACAGCCTCGCCCCCTACACCTTCTATCCAACAGAAGCAGGTCGACAAGGTTACAACAAAGAACAAATATTCCTTCTGCACACCTTTCTCTCATGTATCTTGACTTGTTGAAAAACCTCAACTTCAATAGGTTCATGACAGACTTCCACAAACGAAGCAGTGCGATGTCTCCAACAATACAAGTAGCTCACCAATATGCAGATCCAGCAAATGTTTTTCCCTCTCCGCTGGGAACTCAATGCAATGGATACCATTGATTCCTAATGAGGGAGGATTGATATAGGTGGATATCGGTGGCCACCCACCTTTTTTGACTGGCTCAAAACAATTTTCTATTAATTTTGGCAATTTACTATTTTTAGCAGGTTTTAACTTTCGGGGCCATTTTGAGAGCCTAAATGAAGGTTTTTCATGATATAGGTTCTCAATTATATCCAAAGGAATTACTTATCCCTCAAAATGAATCTACTTGACGATGCCTTTCCAACGAGCTATCATACGCCTAAAACAGAGATCGTATGCAAAAGTTACGACCCCGAGAAGTTGATGTACTAACTTACCCAAACGAGGCCCACATGAATTTTGGCACTTCATCTCCTAGGGTTAGGTTTTTGGATGTCTAGGGTTTTTGGCATTCCTTTTTATTTTAAAAATGCCTTCATAGACTCATTGTAATCATCTTCTTGTGAATGCGAGTAGCCGTCACATATCTTTAAGATGCCACCATTCTACCAAGTCTTTCACTCTGTATTTTACGGTATTTGTACATTTATTTCATTAACAGAAATCGTGTATTACTATATATCTGTGTTTATGGTTGCATCTCTAATATATTTCTGTTATATTATTGAATATCTGAGATATCTCTGTGATGCTACAAGTGTTTGATAAATGGGCTATCAATTTTGTTGGTCCAATTCACCCACCTGCAAGAATATAAGGTGCACGATACATCATCACTACGATGAAATACCTCTCAAGATGGGTAGAGGCAGCACCGGTTGAAGTTTGTAGCGCAGAGACAACATCACACTTCTTGTTTGAACATGTTCTCACTAGATTTAGATGTCCATGGATCATGATGAGTGACCAAGGAACTCACTTTATCAACAACATTATCAGAGTGTTGACTAAAGAATTCGAGGTCTACCATCAGAAAATTACGCCATACCATCCTCGGGAAAATGGAATAATGGAAGCCTTCAACAAGATTCTAGAGAATGCCTTAACCAAGATTTGCAATGTCAATAGGGACAACTCGGATTCGAAGATACCAGTAGTATTATGGGAATATAGAACTACATGTAAGAAGATGACAGGGTAGACACCATTTAGATTGGTGTATGGGAAGGAAGCAGTGGTGCCATTAGAATTCTTGGTACCAAGTCTGCGTGTCGCATCAATTACAAAAATGACAGAACAAGGCGTAATACAAGAAATGTTAATTCAACTGATGAGCATGGAAGAATATAGGTTTCTAGCAGGTTTTCACCAAGAAGTACAAAAATCAAGGGAAAAATATTGGCATGACCGACATATTAAGAGAAAAAGTTTCAAGGAAGGAGACCTAGTCCTTCTATATGAAAGCAAGTTTTTTCAACATCCAGGAAAGTTCAAAATGCATTGGTTGGGACCATATGAGGTCAAGACTGTCACAGAAATAGGAGTTTTACAACTGAAGGATTTGGAAGGTACGAAATTGAAGGGCATGATCAATGGGAGTCGATTGAATTTGTACAAGGACAGTCGACCACCTACAACTTAACAGTTACCATGCAGTAAAAAAAATAAAATTGCACGAAAATTTGCGCACGTGGCAGAGAAAATCATTGCGGCAAAAAGAAAAAAGAGTCAGCAAGCCCAAGTGATTGATTCAGTGCAACAAAATACAAAGCGCCATAAGAAAAGGGTATAAAATCCAAGGACTCTGTGTGCTCAAAAAGTCCAGCGCACTGGAAAAAGGACCAACGGTCGAAAAGCGTGACAATTCATAAAATGACGGTTGTGGAATTCAAGTGCCAACTGGAAGCAGTAGTTGAAACTGTGATAGTACATACACAGAGTTAAAGACCGTAGGGCGATGGAAAGGGAAAAGTTTGAAAACACGGTGCAAAGGAAAACAATTAACACGTACAACAATAGCATGTGCAGGACATGCCGCCAAAAGTGAAAAAGGGACAACTGTCAGTGAAAAATAATTTTCATTGAGACGCCCCGCTATCAAGTCAAAAAAGGGGGGGGAAATAAATTCATTGTGTCAATTTATAAGGAAAAGAACATAGATCTGAGTGAAAGAGAGATAGAGTGAGAATTCGACTGAGCATTCGTCGAGTTCACAAATTTCAAGTCTAGACCCCGTTGTAATGTCATCACCATGAGTTGGAGAGATGGGAGGGCTCGACAGGAACACGAGAAGCACTTCTCATGCAACAAACACAAGGGACCAAGTGACACCTGTAGTAGTGGATGTGGATAAAATCCACACACCAGAGTATGAAACAAATTTGGTAACGATAGAGGAGGAGAAAAACCCTATGTAGGAGGCCGGTAAGATGGAGGAGGACCCGCCCGCAGGGGTGTAGACCGATTGGCAAGTGTCGTGTAAATGGAAGGAACTATGTAAAATGAGGTCTCAAGGTCGATTCTCACCCCGATTTACTTGGAGGGCGTGCTTGCGGGCTGTGCGTTTCTCCCTAGGGGTTATAAG
>ML817195.1:213246-228396 GCA_009831015.1 Picea engelmannii | reverse complement strand
CTGCCGTTGTTACCGATTCCCCTAGTACAAAAAAAAAAAAAAAAAAGATGGAGGAGGACCCCAAAAGAACGGAGTTTGATACTTCGAGGAGACAAGGATGACGACAGATCGATAAGTCCACGAGTTCAGCATTGTAGAGCCATGAACCAAAAGTAGGAAAGGAAGTAGTACACGAGGGTGTACCATAGGTGGGGGCCTTATCCCCACAATCCAAACAAAAGGGGCAAGTTGAGAGTAGTGTGCACGGAGGGTCAAAAACGTAGGTAGAAGGGACCTTGGTTTTGCCAAAAATTCCTAGCGGAGTGCGCGTAGACGATGACATGGTCGACGAAGTGATTTCCATCAAATACTCCGACCAAGACGTGGCTAATTTCACTAAATTTCCAGACCTGGTGTCCCATAACTATTTGGAGAGCAGGGGAGAAGGTTCATCAGGTATTCCAGTGCTTGAGCCAACGCAGTAAAAGTTGCGTTGGAGTAGCTAAGGATCGGGGAAGCACAGGCACCAAAATAAACACCCACGCTGGCTAAGGAGGGAGTGTCGGTGCCTGAGATAGTGCAGTTTGCATCACAGTCGAGCACCAATTTCATCATCACATTGGAGATGATGTTCATTGATGAAGAAACAGTGCAGAAACCCCTCAAATACATTGAGACATTGGCTTTGGAATTGGCCAAGATTCTAACAAAAGTGTTGTACAAACTTCAGGTGAGCGTCACGTAGGAGATTCAGTCTAGAGCAAGAGCAGAAGCCACAAACCTACAGGTAGCCCAGACAGAGAATATATCTATGAAGGAAGACCTCAACCTGGAAGAGCAACAGAAAGAGCGAGTGCAACAAAAGTGGAAGAGATGGAGCATCAAATCCACATGTTGTTTCAACCAATTCCCGAAAACACAAATGAGAAGGCAGGGTCGTCGAAAGAGAAGTTGTGCAAGATAGAGTAGACTATCCAGGAATACAAGGAGAATATCAAAGAATTGGAGGAGCGTGTCACACCCACTACTACTCCAGAACTCAGAGCACAACGAGAACAAGAGGCAAAAAAAGTCGTAGAGGGAATCTACCAAAGTATACATGCAATCACAGAGTTGCTAGAAAAGAGCGCGCAATTGTGGACTCACCTCCTAGAGGATGGCAGCCTCCAGGAACTCCAAGAGAAGGAAAATAAACTCCACGCAACAATGGTTGAGGTGAAGTAGAGAAATAAAATAGTGTCACTGCCGAAGAAGATCAAAATGGCCACTGAGCTGAAGGCCCTACAGTTGGAAGAGAAAGCACTGCAAGCACATAATACAACAAGACATGCATTGTTGGAGCTCCTACAAGAAAAGGCGGAGCAGCTGGTCATGGAGATTGACACAACAAGATGAACATTGAGTAGATCGGATCTGAAGGAGGAGATATACTACAGTCTCTTATCACAGAGCAGGTGGTCACCGCTATGGCCAACAAGAGAAGTCAAGCTCAACAACAGTACCAATGGATAACATAAATGTATGATGCACTGCAGCAGGAAGTATCCAAAGTAGGAACCAAGCAGTGATAGTTTCATAATTCAGGTAGTGACTCAGGACGAGTCACTATGTCAGTTTTGGGGGCCTGTTGGGCACATTCCCATTTTGGGGAAAAGGAACGACGTGGAGGAAATATAGTTGGCAGAAAATCATGTAAGGCGTGCATGTAAGAAGAAGGGAAAGAAAGACAACTGGCAGGAAAAGTAGATGAAGAAAGCGCACATGTAGAGGAGAGAAGCACACAACTACAACATGCAAGAAAACCTAACTAGGTTAGGGTTTTGGTAAGAGAATGTAACGACTGATGAGCCAAAAATAGATATAAATAGACACCTAGGAGGTCTAGGGGGATTCAGTGTCTATGATGGTTTTTATGAGTTACTCATGTGAGATAGAGTAACAGGTATGTAACACAAATATAATATGATACCTTTTTGTAATTTGTTGAGATATGGGAGAGAATAGTAACTAGACCTTTAGGGTTAGATCATAGGCTGAGGAGCCTGGTACGATCTAGTCAGCCTCGTAAAGGTCACAGAGTCTATTTTATGAATGTATGAACGAAGTTGTAGTGCACGCGGCTCCATATATGACAGAACCATAATAAAAGAGCTGAAGAGCCAAATCTTTGTGGGCGTAGCCTAGGAGGGGGTGAACCATGGTAAATCATGTGTTATGTGGAATGATTATTGTTTATGTCTTTGTTTTCAATGGTTAGATATTAGATGATTTTTTTTATGAAGTAGTTAGATCTGTTGATTTGCATGGATGAATGAGGAACAACAGAATAAATAAAGTAGATGAATGATATAGTAATGGAATGAAGATCACATAGTACAATCCCAGATCCCCACTCATTCCATGGTTGCAAGCACCTCAACATTGTAGTCACCCATAGAACTATCTTGGGTGAGATTGCGCAGTGCACTCTATGCACTATGTTTCCTTCTGGTTTACCAGGAGGGACGATAGTTTTAGAGGCTTTGTTGGATCCCTAGTAGACCCGAACCTAGGTCAATCATGTTAAAGGTATAACTTAGATAAGCAACCAATAGAAGGTATGGGATTTCTTTGAATCCCAGGAAGTCCCACTTTTCTATGCTAGAAGGTAAACTCCTAGGTCACATCATATTAGCAGGAGGTATAAAAATAGACCCTAAGAGAGTGCAGTCCATTTGGGAAATTGAAATCCCCAAAAATAAGAAGTCTATTCAGTCTTTTATAGGCAGAATAAAAATTTTAAGGTGCTTTGTGCCTAAATTTGCTGAAATCATAAAGCCTATCACCAACATGCTGAAGAAATATGTTGTTATCAAGTGTTCACGAGAGGAAAAATCAACATTCCAAAGGATCAAACAATCTTTGGTTGAATCCTCTGTATTGGTCAGCCCTGACTATGCCAAATAATTTTTTATCTTCTCTTTTTCTTCTGAGGAAACCATTGTTGTTGTGGTACTTCAAAAGAATGAAGAAGGGTATGAACAACCCATACCCTTTTTCAGAAAATTCCTCTGAGATGTTGAGTTGAAGTATAACATATTATAAAAACAAGCCTATGCATTGGTCAAAGCATTGAAATCCTTCAGGGTGTATGTGTTACAGTCTAGCATAACAACCTATGTTCCTCACAACAATGTCAAAGAGATTCTGGTCCAGCCATACAATGAAGGGAAGAGAGGGAAATGGATCTTCAAATTTTTGGGATATGACCTACACATAAATCCCACTAAGTTTATTAAGGGATAGGGACTTTCCAAGTTGTTATCAGAATCAAACTGTAATTTGTTGGAATTGCATTAGACCTTCACCCAATCTGATGCACCCATGACATAGTCTGGACAAGGCAACATGCAGGTATCTGAAAATTACTCCTGTTCACCTTGGTGCATAGATGTTATTTACTTTTTGGAGCACCTAGAATGTCCACCAGATTGGAAAAAGATGAGGGCCAGGTCTCTGAAATTAAAAGCTATTAAATTCTTCATTTTAAATCAGAACTTGTATTGGAGGGATCCTGTTGGCATCCTAATAAAATGTCTTGATGAAAATGAAGCTAAACAAGTCATAAGAGATATGCATAGGGGAGTTTGTGAGGGACACCAGCATTGGAAAGATACAACCCTCAAGATCCTAATGGAAGGGTATAATTGGCCCACCCTTTTCTCTAATGTATTCACCACAGTAAGGGCATGCAATGAATGTCAAAATTTTGCAGGCAAATAAAAATTACTCTCATTTCCCCTAAAACCTGTCACTACTGGTGGCCCCTTTCAGCAACGAGGATTATATTTCATAGGTGAGATAAATCCACCCTCCAGTGGGAAGAACAAGTGGATCCTCACTGCCACTAACTACTTTACCAAATGGACTGAGGTTGTGCCCACCAGGAATGTTATTGACAAGGTGATTATGAATTTTTTGGAAACCAATATCTTTTCTAAGTTCGACTGCCCTATAAATCTTATAAAAAACAATGCCTAGGCATTCAAGTCCAAATCCATGATTGAATTATGTGGCATTCATAACATTTCCTTGACACATTACACACCCTATTATCCTCATGGGAATGGGCTGGATGAGTCATCAAACAATACTCTCATCATAATCATCAAGAAATTGTTGACTGAAAACAAGAAATACTAGGACTCTAAACTTAAGTACACCTTGTTCGCTGATAGGATCATCCCCAAGAGAGATTTGGGAACCTCACCTTTTCATCTATTCTATGGGATATATGATGTCTTCCTTACTCAACTTGGCCTACCAGTTCTAAAATTCCTACAGGAAGAAATAGAGGAGCCAAATGAAATCCAGAGGAGAATATTTCAGATTATAGAGGTTCAACAAAAGAGAGAAGCATTGAATCAAATAACTAAGACATACCAAAGCAAGATCAAATCAGTTTTTGACAAGAAAACCAAGAAGGAGATCTTTCAAGGTGACCTGGTCTTGAGGTGGGATGCCAAAAGGGATGAGAAGTCTAAGCATGGTAAGTTTGATAACCTTTGGTTTGGTCCTTTTAAGGTGGTTGAGGTTCGAGAAAATAATACATTTGTTTTACACAATATAGTTGATACTGATATTTTTGGAGGCCCAATAAATGGGTTCTTCCTGAAACACTATTTTCCTTTAAAGATTGAGGGAAGGTCCCTCTTGTACAATAGTTGCTTTCATTTTTCGTTTGCATTTGATTAGTTATATTGTGTGTGAATAAAGACTCCATATCCCAACGAAGGCACCAGGGTTATCTTTAGTTTTAAATTACAAAGATGTATGGTTGAGGGACAATGACAGATATACATGGATGACAGAAATAGAGGTAAGTCAAGAGAAGTGGGAGCGAGGTTTCGAGAGGTAAGGACACTGATCTACTATTCTTATCACCTCACAGGGAAGTGATATCCCCGGTTGGATCCAATGTTGTAACCTAGGTCTGCACCCCTGCCCTTTCCCTCCTTTGCCTTATACATCCATCAAAAGTTTGATTTTTGTTTTTTGTTTCCTAAGTTTATTCTCCATGATTTAATGGCTCAATGTCAATGGCCCCTACTGGTCTTTACTTGCTTTGCATCATTGGATTTCTTTCTTGAAAGGTGATTACATGTTCTAGTTTGAGTTTGAAACATATGTCATCATGTTTACCATTGATTGAGTGTGCAACAGGTCGACCAAGTCCTTTATATGCACAAGAAACATTAAAAAAGACATATGCAGCAATCCAGAGAAGTGGATTTCGGGCTTAGGTTGTAAGCAATAGACAGATTCAATTTTTTGACGATCAAGACTCACAGTCAATTAAGATCAACAACTCTTGTGCATTCAAAGTTTCAAAATTGTGAGAGGTTTTAACCACAAAGAAATATAAATTTTTACTCTGAAACTTTAGCGTTTAGGAATCCAAGCTTGTTATTTTTTCAATCCTAAAAATCCTCGAACCCCGAATTGTTGAAGTGGCTTCCACGTCACTTCGAGAGATTTTAATCCAGAGAAAAAACAGTTCCCTGAAGTGTTGGAGGCTCAAAGTGCCAGAGCCCCTTTCTCATAAACTCTTTTTCAGCTGACGTGTCATATGCCACCTATCAATTGATTTCAAATGAAATGTGTCACTCATTTCAAGTACTTTGGTTACGTCATCTGCATTATTTTAGGCGACAGATGTCACTCTCATTTTTATGACACATCATCAATTGTGACAACATGCTTTCATGTCACTCCAAGAGATTTTCACTTTGGTATATTTTAATCCAGAGAAAACACAGTTCCCTGAAGTGTCAAAGGGACAGAGACCCCAAAGTCTTGAAATATTAAATGATTAAAGTATCTTAATCTCTGGTGAACTTGCTTAGTGATAAGCATTGGTTAATGACTTTGCGAGTTTGGTCATTCGGGAGATAGTTATACTCTTCATTCAAAATATCCTGAACATCGAATTGCCAAAGTGGCTTATCCTCACTAATTGCTTGCATTAAAGTATTCTTTAAACGGGGCCAAACAAAGAAAATGCCATGTTACAGGTGAAGCTATATATTTGCAAGTATAAAATGAATTTTTAAATCTAGCCAGTCTACATCATCAGAATACTCATCAGACAATAGCTCAAATTCAAAGGAACATGAGGTAGTTCGCGAGTATGACATGAGGAAGAGGAGAAGAAAAACACTAGCAGACCACAACTAGTCCACCATAGAGAAAGACAAGAAGAAAAGGGCCGGTTACGGTCAAGACAAAAAAGCTTGATGACAGTCAATAGGTACAAGATCTGAAGCTTCAGATCTAGACCCTACAACACCACAACCAGGAATTAGGGAAGTTCTACTCTAAACTGCGGAAAAGTTTACCAAGACTCCAGAAGAAGCACCAGAATACCTGCCTCTTCCTCAAGGAGATAATGTGAATAAGTTTATCCAGTTATCTCCCAGTTAGCCTCCAACAATGCCTATAGATACAAGCGCTTGACTCAAAATCCAGTTGTATCAGTCCTATTTAGTTCTGTTAAAGACTCATTTCGATTCAGCATATGCATTAGTTTGGTTTATCATTAGCATCAGTTTTGGTCATTTAAGTTCAAGACATTTTAGATTAAGGCATAATAAATGGTCATTTATGTGTGATATGAACCACTCCTTTTTTATTAAGTCAAGATCAAAGTATACATTACTATACTCCAACATTATTTAGTTAATTCAATAAGTTTTTCTCTAACTGATAATGTAGAGTTAAGCCTCAGTTCCAGATGGATGAGAGCCTCTACAATTTGATAAATATGAAGATTTTGTATGTTTTGAGGGTTCGGTTTTTGGGAAAAGAATATCAATACATCAAACTGGTTGAAACTGTTCTATGCATGGATTAAATATATCTACGTGGTGAATATTCTCGATAACATTGCTTTTGTCCAAATATACATGCATTTTTATCTTATCTTGAATGCAAATTTTTTTATTTGTGTGAAGTACATTTTATTTCCTTGAACTATTGTATAACTTGTCTTTACTAATATGCAACCTATGAAACACCAACTGATTTGGTGAATATTTTTTTCCATTGCAACCTGTGGGAGTACTTGTGTTTTTGATACATGTTTAATTTCTTGAAATGATATTTTAAGTATTAAACTTCTTGCAGCAGATTATTCATTCAGTGGTTTGTTGTTTCCCATTGTTTTTACCTCTATTATCTCACGTCTCTTTCATTTGTGTGCCACCGACCAAGGAGGACCCTCATCCATATAATTTTTCCAACCCAACCATGCTCTTGTCTTGGTAAAACCAACCCTCTAACTGACCAACAACAAAAAAAAAAACAGCCATTCTAAACTTGAGGTGGCCTAGATCTGCCCTTTAATAGTCATGTGCAAAATTTAGGGCCAACAAGTGGATTGACAATTGGAATCGTCAATGGAAGTTACATCGTCAGAAGGAAATCATTGAAAAGTATGGTCAAGTGAACATGACAAGTAAATGAAGAAATCAAGTAATGAATGCTTTTTATATATGTCACTGAATTACAAGAGGAGGCGTCGATGGAAAATAAGAAGCACTGTAAGAGAGGAAACGAAACATATGAAGGTAGCCCTACATTTATCTACATAACATCTTGTAGAGAATTCAAGGGGAGAGAAATCGTCAGAGAAAGATATCAAGAAGCATGCAGACATGGGGAGACATACTGATAGGGGGAGTCATCCTTATTCCCATGATGTCAAAGAGAGGGAAAGAGAAAGATAAAAACAAACAAGAGTCAAGAGCATGAACTCAAAAAAGGATTATTCATAGAATGAATACTTTCAGACAAGTCACTCTTTGTTATTGAGGAACTTGGAAAGAAACATGAGGAGAGAAACATGTGAAGATAAAGAATAGAAGCATGAAGACAGGGGGAGAAGCCCCAAGGAGAGATAACCTTTTCCATTGATGTCAAAGGGGGAGAGAAACGTCAAGAGAAAAATTGATGAGGAGTGATGGTCACAGGAGGAGCATGAATATTGGAGTATGAGTGTTGCCATCAATGATTGTGTTTCCATCAATGTCAAAGGGGGATATTGTTGGATAGTTGGTTTGGACATTTTTTTGTCATTTATGTCAACCCTTGGAGCGTTTGAGATACCCTAGAGTTTTTATTGATATTGATGGTGAGTTAGATGTCATTGATTTCAAAAAGAGTGGTTTATGTCAACATATGTGATGGGTGTAATTAAAGAAGCCTACAAGGAGCCCCAGAGGTGTGGTTATGGAAACCAAAGTTGGTTGAGGAATATGGTCAAGAAGGACAGTGAAAATGTAGGTAGCACACTCATGGATGGATATTCTTCGTCATGCCATTTCCGTTGATAGGTGGTACACCATGTGGTTCCTCATGGTTGAGGATTTATGGCCTCATGAAGTTGGAATTCCCGAAGACTCGTCAAGAAGCCCCTAAACAATTACAATTCTTAGTCAAAGGGCTATGTGGTTGTAATAAGAAACCCCTAAAGTAAGGAAAGAGGTTAGTTAGAAAAAGTATAAATACACCTCAGGAAATATCTCACAAGCATATTCACACACACATTCTATTAAATATCTCTAAGTGAATAAGTGATATGGTTTGTCTTTTTATTGGAAAATTTGAGGTCAAATATGAGGTAGCAAGTCTGAGGTTGTGAAGGAAGGTCGAAGGTGAAAGTATCAGAGTTGCAGAAAAATAGTAACCCTAGTTTCTGAGGTCATCCATGGGTTACAGGTCAACAGGGCACAGATGTATGCGAGTTGTAGTGGAGGAAAGTGCATATATTTGCGGGTAGTAGAGGAGAAAGTCACGAATCTGTAAAAGGGCTTGTGAAAGGTTGTGAAGTGATGCCTGTGCAAGATTGTTTATGCCCAAGTTGGTCTTCTTATCTACAACAAAGTGTCTACAGGTTACAGGTATGCTTATATGTTTGATTTGAGAATTACATTTTGTGGTTATGATGCATGCTTGATGCAAGGTTGGTATATTATTGAGATATTGGCACATGGTTTATGGTAGTTGGTTGAGGCATATCATGAGTGGTATCGCACATGTATGAGATACATCTCTTGGTTATGTTGGTACTTCATTGATGTACTCCATTGATAGTACTTTCTTGGTATATCTTGTGGTATATAGTATATGGTTGAGGCACTTGTTATGGTACGTTGTTGGCACATGGTATGGTATAGGCTTGGTACATGGTATGGTACATATGTTGATGTACATGGTTGATGTGTATGGTTGGCACATGGTATGGTACATGATATGGTATAGGTGTTGATGTACATGGTTGATGTGCATGGTTGGAACATGGTATTCTATGTGTGTTGATGTACATGGTTGATACATGATATGGTACGTGTTTGGCATATTGTTTGGTACAAGTTTGGTACTTGGTTGAGACACATATTTTTTGATGGTATGTTGGTGATAGCGGTACATGCTTGGTATAGGCATGTGTTTGTGATGTTGAGCATCTAGTTGAGAGGTTCTCTTGGTGATCGTGGATCTAGTATCGTTGACATTGAGTATCAATGGTGGTGACAGGTTGATGATGGTATGCCAATGATAGTGGGAGTGACAGGTTGGATAGGTTGATGTGACATCTTGGATACAGTGACATGTTGGATAGGTTGATGTGATAGGTTGGATATAGTGACAGGTAGGACAGGTTTACAGTGATAGATTGACAGTGGCATTGATTGTGGTAGTGACACTTTGGTCTACAGGTATATTTTAGGGTGGTAGGATGGGGATAGGAAAGGGGCTTGTATCCTCCTTCCGGTTGGTGCTGGAGAACACAGGGAGTTGGAGATTCCTTCAAGTTCGAGCCTAAGAATCAGGGGTTTTTAGTCTCCTTTTGGTTGTAGCAAAATAATTCAGGGAGTTGTAGCTTCCTTTGGGTTGGAGCCTGAGAATAGGGGGTTGGAGCCTCCTTCCAGTTACAGCTGGAGAATTTGTAAGTTGGTTCTTCCTATGAATGATTTCTTGATATATATAAGAAATCATTCTATAGTTTTCTCCCATTTGGGTTGCCACATAAATTCTAGTGTACTGTGTATCAGTGGTTATTTGTTATGCACTATTGATTTATATTGTTGATGATATATTGAATTTTAATAATAAACTGTTGAATATTGTTGATAAAGTTGAAGTTTATATATCGTGGTTAAAAGTGGTAATAGGTGCTCATATTGATTCACCCCCCCTCTCAATATTCCAACATGGTGAATGTGGAAAGGATTTTCTAAATAAGGACATAATCTTATAGAACTAATCTTGATGAATCTAAAGACACTTTATGATGTATTTTGAGTTGACATTTTGTGCTAGTCGGTCTTCTATAAAAGAAGATAGTAAGGACCATACCTTTGATTATTTATGTGATTTTTTAATTATGGCACATGAAATGTTGCTTGATTAATTAAACTTGAGATTGAGAAACATACCCATATTATTAAGAGCAAAGTTCCTTTGTTGATGTGAAGATATCAACTACATCGATACATTTTCCCTTGTTGCAAATATGAACTATGTTCGATTGATTCTTTTACTTGTTGCTCATTTTGGATAGGAGGTACAACATATGGATGTCAAGAATGCTTTCTTACATGGTCATCTCACTTAGGAAATTTATATGGAGCAACCCCTAGAGTTTGAGGACAATAGTCTTGTGTCAACTGAAGAATCCTTATATGGTTTGAAACATGTGTGGAGGGTGTGGCACAAGAAGATTGATAAGTTCTTTATTGATTATGTTTCAAACATGAAGAATCTGATCATTGTATTTATAATGTTTTACATGTAAATGATGATACTTTAATCATTGCATTATATGTTGGAGGTAGTGTTGATCTCATTTTGGGTTTGAAAAAAGAGTTAGTGGATACATTTGAAATGATTGACCTTGGTCTGTTGAACTTCTTTTTGGACATCCAAGTTTGCAAATGGATGATAATGTCTTTATTTATCAACCTAAATATGTAATGAATCTATTGCAAAGTTGAAAATGGAAGATAGTAAACCATGTGTTATACTTTATCAGTCGAGAATGAAGCTTACTAAGGAATGAGATTCTCCAAAATTTGATGCTACTCTCTATAGGTAGCTTATTGGTAGCATCAATTACTTAATTCACAACTAACTAGATCTTTTATTTCATGTTATGCAGTCTCTAGGCTCATGCATGAACCAAAGGAGAGCCACTTGAAGTTTGCAAAGAGAATTGTCCACGATATCAAGGATTCTTATCAACTTGGTATAAAGTATTGCAGTAAGAATATGAACAAGTTAGTTGAGTATACTTACTTTAATTGGGATGGAGATGAAAATGATAATAATTTGACTTATGGTTATGTGTTTCATATTGGATCTATACCCATAGTCTAGTTTTGTAAAAGGAAAAAGGTGGTTCTGTTTGGTACACCATGAATGAATATAAAGGTGTAGTTAATGCCAGCATAGTGGTCGCAAGGATTCACATCTTAATGGGTGACCTCATATTTCCCTTTGTGGAATCGAATGCAGTGTATTGTGGTCACAACCAAAGTGCAATAAAAGTAGTGGAAAATCCCGTTGTTGAAAATAAGATGAATCATGTGGAGCTTCATGCTCATTATCTAAGACAATCGGTACATGAAACAATTGCATGTAGGACAAAAGATCTAATTGTTGATATATTTATGAATCCATTACTAGAAGATAAGTTTGTACAATTTCATGCTATTCTTGCACTTCAGAAAGACATAATTATGAAGGGTTGTAAAGAGATAATTTCACCTCTTGAATCTCACCTATAGATCTTTTAGAGACAACCAATTAACAATGGAGGCTCGAATGGGAGTCAACTAAAGAGATCAACTGGTGGGTCATGTTGACCAAAGGTGGTCTCAACTCAACCAAGTGGATTGTAGGCCAAGGAAAAAAACAAGAGATCAGGGTGCACCTAAGGTGATCATAGTTGGTTATGTCATCCTCATTCTAAGAAGTTATTTCTACTTTGGGTTATCTACAGATGATCCTATGGATAAATCTATCATGAAATTTTTTGTGTTGTTTCTTCTACATATTGAGCCATATTCACTTTTTCTTCAGTTCTATAATGGTAACTTTAAACACCACCTCTCCTTGAAATCCATAACTCATCACTTCTGCAAATCTGCAAATGTCTAGTTCTCCAACATGAATATAATAGCATAACTAAAAGGCTAGTAACTACTTTGGGGTGAAATGAGATTTTGGTATCATGTTCAAGTTTGAATTGATATTTTGTGTCCCTTGACTCTCACACCAAGGTTGTGAGTAGTAATTAAAGTTGTCTTATATATAGATGTGACTTTGAATGAGACAGGGTTGGACAAAGCTGGTCCATGCGATATTTTGTTGGACTATATTAAGTTGCCATGTGGGAAATGGACAATGTTGAGAGAGATGGAGTTGAGATAGGTCATGAACCAGGTCATGCATTTGCATTGAAAGGTGAAACAGAGGGTCATGGATGTAAGGTGGGACCTTTGTATCTTTCTAATGGAATAGTCCAACCACCTAATTTGACTTTGCCTTATACGAACCAAAAAACAATTACGCAATGAAACGAAACGATTTGTCGCACACCATTAGCAAGTTGGATCAGTCTAATTTTTGAACGAAATCTTTGTCTTTGATGCCGTCTGAACCCATACCTGAAAGCTTTGTTTGAAACTCATGGCCATTATCTTTTGAAGAAGTCACAGATTCCACATTCTCCATCACTGAATTGCAGGCCCTGTGGCCAAACGCTGGTCTCTCAAAATCTAAATCTGAACACACTGAACATCAGTGAGCGAGTCTCTTCGTTAAAGTCGTCGACCGAAATTATGAAGAGTATTTTAGGGCCACAAAGTCAAAAGGGAGGCTTTTCTTGCGCTGAAAAGTAGGTTTTCCATGATTTTTTCGTGACTTTTTTGTCCTTCTTTACGTCTGCAAAGACTTCGAATTTGCCCCCACTTGAGAGTGCGTTGATTAATCGTACCTCGGTCATAGATAACTTAATTTGTTAATTATTATTTATATGATGTTACACATCATAAGTACTAATATAATTATAAAATTTAAATCATAAGTATTAATATAATTATAAAATTTAAATTATATCTTATATTGTTTTATAAGAAAATTTAATTTTTAATTTTTATTCATTAAAAATATTTTAAATAATTATATTGAAAAACCGTTTTCATATTAAATATATAATTCATTTTGTATTTGATTTTCAATTTTCTATATTTAAAATAAATATTTTTCCAAAACAAATCATAAAAATATAATATATTAATAAAAAATTGCATTTGAACGAAAAAAGTACACATGATAGGGACTAGATGGAATTCTTAACAAAGTAAGGCTACGAAATATTAACACGAACAATGACACATGAAGCTGATATTAATGTGTATTATATGTAAATAATAAAATGTACAATAACACATTAAGTTGATGTTAATGTTTATTATATATAAATAATAATAATGGGGATTATAGGGAGTTTATCTTTCTTCTGGTCACACATTTATTTATTCACATTTATGTCATGGGCAAAGATAAAGAGAGATATAGATAAGGTATGGTTGTAGATGAAAGATGGGTGCGAGTTTTAGTTATCCATCTAATTTTAAAGAAAAAGTTGTAAAGATGAATGTTTGATAATGATGTACTCGAGGAGAAGTCTAAATGTTGTATGATTTGGATTTTTTTATATCAATTATCACTAATAGAGTCAATCAAGTAATAGAGTACATGTTGAGAATGTATGTCATGGACAAATCCTCAAAATAAGAGGATTATTTACACTTGGTTGAATTTGCTTATAACAATGGTTACCAAGCATCTATAAAGATGACTCTGTTTGAGACACTTTATAGAAGAAGATGCAACACACTAGTACGCTGGGACAATCGAGTTGATAGGACAATAGTGGGCCAAACTTACTCAGGGATATGGAGGATCAAATAGTGAGGATAAAACAGAACTTGAAGGCTGCTCAAGACATGTGGAAAAGTTATGCTAATAAACATAGAAATCCCAGAGAATTTTGAGTGAGTGATCATCTATTTTTGAAAGGAAAAGAAGGGAGAAGTTCCCTAAGGTTGGGAAAGTGCTCAAAACTAGTAGCAAAATATTGTGGGTCATTCAAAGTTCTGGAAAGGATTCGTCTTGTAGCTTATATGCTTGCATTACCCGCATCCATGCATATTCATAATGTTTTTCATGTATCCTTACTCAAAAAGTATGTGCCTAATGTTCGCGTTCAAATGGTCACCAGGTGAGCAAAAGGAGAGCGCTTGCATACCCTGTTGGGTTCAGCAGGGTAGAACAGCTGTGGAGCAAAAGGGTTAAAAGAAACAAAACTAAACTACAATCTAACTATCAACTGAAAGCAAATAACAATACAAAAATAAACAAAAACATCAAACATAAGACACAGGGGTCATCAATGGTTTCAGGCTTGGTGTATTAATGAAACCAGAGCACACTGAAGAAAGAGACCAGAGGTTCCTTCTCCCTCCAGCGGAAGGCTCTTCGGGGCCCTCAACACAATGCTTTCCTTACAAATGAGATGAACTGCACTGAGCAGTGAAAGAACTCTCTGTGAATGCAGATGATGGGTTGTTTGTCAAAGGGGGAGCCCTTAACCATCTGGACAGCATAACAGTGCTTGGAATTCCTTGCCAAAACAGTGTACCCTCATGGCCTTTTATAGCAGCTTCACGGGCGGTCACGTAACCTTCTCCAAGTGTGAATAGGGGCACATTAGGGTTTATTTAGGTCATTAATCTGCCGATTTTGCAGAGCCGGATCTGATTTGAGAGTCAAATCATCTTGGGGGCCGGTCCGTAGGCGGTCGGGAGGCCGACCTATGCAATTAATGCGCCGAATTAGAAGATGCGCGGGTTCTTGTGTTGACAGGCGCGCGTCGAGCGCGCATGCGCTAGTAACACGTTTTTTACCCGTGCATGTGCGCGCGCATCAAGCTGCTGTAAAGCGCCCTTCAATTTTTGGTTACTTTGTATAGTTTTTTGCCCTTCTGGAGTGCTGTGAAATTAATTTAGTGCCATGAGTGACTTCATTGCTGTTTTGATGATGTGGAGTTCTTGTCGCCATGTGCAG